>JXCR01136858.1:0-17858 GCA_002079205.1 Phalaenopsis hybrid cultivar
TTTACTAAAAATTAAATTTGTTAAAATCAATCTTAACCAAAATTAAATTAATTGAAATTAATTTCACCAAAGGATAAATCTATTAAAATTAAGTATAACAAAAAAAAAATAAACCCATTGAAATCAACCTATTAAGATCTAAAAAAATCAATCTATCAAAATAAACCTCAACACTATAAACCAACCAATCTTAAGTATTAACATTGACTTCAAATTAATCCAACTAAAATCACCAAAATACATCATAATTCACTACAACCAAAACAAACCTAAGGTCAAAGATGGTCAAATCCACCATAAGCAAAAATAAAATCAATAAATTCATCAAATACATCGAAATAAAAATTAAAATTTAATCCTCATTAAAGTTTTAAACTAAAACACCAAATAATCAAAATCATAACGAAGAGTCAAAATCATAAAATTTGAGCAAACTAAATGAAATTAAATTGAACCAACTTGAAATTAAATTTAATAAAACAAAACTTATACAATCAAATCAAACAAAACTAAATTAGATTGATATGAAGAAATTAAAATTAATAATTAATTACTTAACATAAGAAAGATCAATTAAAACACCAATTTTGAAATTAACATAAGTGAAACATTAAAATTATCAAAATTAAACCTTAAGTCTAAACCCAAGGCCAAACATCAAACTAAAGCAAACCCTATGGCCCAAATCCACCCAAGCTAACTTTAACCCATTTGACTCAAAAATGATCCCATGACCCATTAACCTATCAAAAGATAAAAAGAAATACAATATAGTAAAATCAATCCCCACCAAACTAAAGTCAAGCACTAAAGGACAATGAAAGTCATACCAAAATCCAGGACTCCTTCACATAACACCTTAGCCACCAAAATGCAAGTCCAACCTAAGGGAACCAAATCCCACCAAAACAAGGCCCAACAACCCAAACCAGGCTCTCCTCAATGAAGCTCAAGCATACTTCATGTCACCCCATGGCCATTCGAGCCTCTCTACCTGAAAAATTAAAAGGAGAGGATCCGACTTTTCTCAACCCAAAACCCTGCCTCAGCCCACCTTAACACTGCCTGACCCTCCTCAGACAATCCCCAAATGAGCCTAGGTAATCCCAAGCCTTCATATGCCCTCCCATGGACATTAAAAGGCTGAAATTGAAACTTACTCAAGTAATCGACACTCTTTATTCTTTTAGACTATTTTCAAAACTCTTGCTCCCAAACTCTCCCACAGAGATCACCTACTCATTCCCATCATCCTCGAGCCTTCCTCACCACCAGAAAGCCTTAATTTCATCATACTGCACCGGGAAATTTCACAGTCTCACCTTCAACCACATCAAAATTCCTAATTGATCCTCCCATTAGCTTCACAGAGGTCCAAAACCATCTCCCTAATCAAAACTCCCAATTCCTGTAGACTCCAACTCTTTCTAACACCAAGCTGAACCACTTTTTGATCAAATTCATACAAGGAGGCAAGGAAGATTCAAATCAACACTTCAGGGAGCTTCGTGGACTCAAGGCGACTGTCTCTATCAAACTCAATCGAGACCTCACCTCTTCAACAAAGGCATTGGCCTAAAACACATAATTTTCCTTTGAGTCTGGTCTTTTATGAAGATAATTGTAAATCCAGTCGTAGCTAGCCATATAGATGTATTCTTTAGGGTTAGATGAATATTTTAAAAAAAGATCAATTAAAATCAACTTTGTTGCAATGGATAAATCGAATCAAGCACGGGAGCGTGGATGGCCTCGGTTCATCTTCCTAATGGGGATGATGAATTGATGTCATCTGTTCTTGTGTATCTGGAATGGAAAACAAAAAAAAAACCATTGTTGACATCCTACACCTCTAGCCTCCAACCTCCATTAACCACCGCACGACGGCCGCTGTCAGACGTCGTTGTTGACCTCAATTTTATGAGGACTCAACCACTCACTTACACACAACTCCTAGATTAGGGTTATGTTTCCTTGAGCTTCATCAAGACAAGCATTAACCCCCAACCCCTGGTTGGGTTGGTTTAGGGTTTTGGCCTAATGAGAGCCCAAGCTGACCATCATGGGTAAGTCATGTCATGAGTTACTTAGAAAGCCCAAAACCTTAGAAACCTCCCTATGAACCCTAAGAACCATCATGACACTAGAATGCTCAATGGGAGGAGGGTCTACCTAAATTGATCCCTAGACTCACCTAATACCTTCCCAACCCCCAATTAACCCTAAAAATCAACTTGAAATTCCAACACACCCCTTTGACCCCAAGACTCGATGACACCATGGGTGGTAAAATCAAATTGGGCCTAACTCAATTTTGATCAATTCTTGACTAGTTGACCCCATTGTCATACAACTCAGCCCCACCCAAAGTGATCAAGTCATCAAACCACATGGGGACCTCAATTGACACCATGGGGCAACCCCATAATTCACCATATTACTTAATTAGGTAACTTATGAGTGGTTTATTAGAGCTTAAACCTTTGGGTTAAGCCTAAGCACATTGAGTTAGCCCTAAACCAAAATCCAAAGCCCATGATCCATCTTCCCCATGCCCAATCAAGCCAATAGCCCATCCTTCATGGGTCAATCATGCCATAAACCCAACCCATTATGGCACATGGGTAAATTAAATTATTTTGACTAAAACCCAAACACTAAAAGAAAAATTTGACACAACTAGCCATGCCACTTCACACTTGGCACCTAGGTCATGACCTTTTTGAACAGCACTTGGTGAGCCAAGACTAGACTAAATATGGTCTTAGCCACCTACCAAAAGTTCTACCCAATCAGCCTAAGCCCTTCTCCATGCTACATTCACTCATGTTGGCACCACCATGTAAAATACATGGAAAATTTGAAAAGCTTTTCCCCACTGCTCAAAACTCCTAAAATTTCTCTACAAATGCTCTAAGGAGCCGCCTGAGCTTCCCCACAAAAACCAAGCTCACCCCACAAGCTTCCATGAATATAAATATCCCTAACCAGAGAGGTATGAGACACCAGCAAGCTCTCTAGGTATCCTCCCTGACCTTTGGTCCTTAACAAAGN
This sequence comes from Phalaenopsis hybrid cultivar, assembly GCA_002079205.1. Classification (NCBI taxonomy): domain Eukaryota; kingdom Viridiplantae; phylum Streptophyta; class Magnoliopsida; order Asparagales; family Orchidaceae; genus Phalaenopsis; species Phalaenopsis hybrid cultivar. The sequence continues at coordinate 3,055 of JXCR01136858.1, forward strand.
CTAGGTCATGGCCTTTTTGAGCATCCCTTGGTGAGCCAAGACTAGACTAAATATGGTCTTAGCCACCTACCAAAAGTTCTACCCAATCAGCCTAATCCCTTCTCCATGCTACATTCACTCATGTTGGCACCACCATGGAAGATACATGGAAAATTTGAAAAGCTTCTCCCCACTGTTCAAAACTCCTAAAATTCCTCTATAAATGCTCTAAGGAGCCGCCTGAGCTTCCCCACAAAAACAAAGCTCACCCCACGAGCTTCCATGGTTATAAATAGCCCTAACCAGAGAGGTATGATACACCACCAAGTTCTCTAGGTATCCTCCCTAACCTTTTGACCTTAACAAAGAAAACCTCCCCACTGACAAAGACAATCAAACCAATGGATGGTTGGTCTCACCGGCCTAAGGTAAGCGATCGAGCAGACCGGCATCGATCGACCAATCAAGCCATTCAACGAGGGATAATTGATCACACTGAATAATATCATGCGGTCGGTCTCACTAGCCTAAAGTAGGTGGTCAAACCGACTGATCAACTCATCTGATGAGGGACAACTGATTGGACCAAATGATACTGAGTGGCTAGTCACACCGGCCTATGAGAGGCGACTGAGCCGATCAGCATCAGCCAACCGATCAAGCCATTTGATGAGGGATGCCCGATCAGATCGAAAGATATCGGACATCCGGTCACACCGGCATAAGGTAGGCAGCTGAACCGACCGATCAATCTATTGAACAAGGGATAGATGTTTTGACAGAATCTTACTGGGCAGGCGGTCAAACCGGTCTGCAGTGACAAACCAAAACTAATGACTGGTTTGAAAAGTATGAAAAAAAAATCATTTTCTTATGCAGATTAAAAAAAAATGATCACATGCAAAGATGAAGACATATCCAATTCACATTTTGATGGCAAGTCAAAACACCCTTGCTAATATCGCATTGGTTCTAGGGCAAGTGATGGGGAGGTGTACTGGCCTCTTATCATGCAAAGCAATAAGAAGCCCACCTTCAATCGCTTGACTAAACCATGAAAGCCCCTTTGTTCGGAGAAAAATCTTCATGAAATGAAGGCTTTTCCTTAGAAGGTTTTTCATAACCTAAGGAATGAAGGAATGAAATTCTTCATTCTCTAGGTTTAGAGAGCTTCACCCATTCCATCAAAAGGGTGAAGCATCGAAAAAAATCGTGAGATTACTACAATTCCAGCTATCATTGGATTTTTGGAGCTGGGTTAAGGGGGAACACTCATAGATTCGTATGGGGAAACCAAAGAAAAGAAAACTTGACCTTGAGAGCTTTTCTCAAACACAAAAAACCCAAGCTCAAATATCTAACACAAACCTAAGTAGCTAATGAAGAAAATTAAATTTTTATGGGTTTATCACCTTCGTGATGATTGAAATTGTGTTATCTTTGCTTGATATGAGCTCCAACTTTGTAGCGACGAAGTTAGCTTCACCTATTCTCCAAGCAAGAAAGAAGCTCTCCTTTTCCAAAGGAGAGATGAAGCCTCCCTTTAAGAAGCTCCTCCAAAGGCTTCTTCACTCTCCCCTTAATAAAATAATGGAGTAAATATGGAGAGGAAGAAAAGAGAACAAAAAGGAAAAAAAAAGGGGAGAGGAAGAAGACCTCCCTAGTTCCAAGCACTCTTCCGAAGCAAAAATTTTTGGATCCCCTTGCATATGAGGGAGTTTCCATATTTTTTGGGCTAAAGAAGCCCCATTTGCCATTTTTGGGCAAGGGTTCACCAAAGAAACACATGGTCTTTTCACATTTTTTCATTTCTAAGCTAAGAACCATGTAAAATCAGCTCATTCTTTTGTTTTACATGTAAATCCTCGATTTTAAAGGACCAAACATCAATTTAAAGGAAGAAATTGATTGGTGCGTCCAAAATTTGGTTAAAAGCAAATTTTTGTGTTGGGATGAGCATAGTTCTGCGTGTATGCATGCGAGCAGACTCGTGCACTGTTGCACCCTTTTTCGTTCATAGGAAGGCATCATATAAATCTCTTGGACCTTGGAAGGCCACAAATGGATGAAATATTTTCCTCAACTTAAAATGGGTATTAAACATGTCACATGTGAAAAATGAATGACAATTGATAGTAAGAACCTCCAAATCTGGCTACATCAAGACAAACCCTAATTTTGTATTTGAAGCATGCCGAAGAGTCTCAAATGGATGACTTGAGCTATGAGAAACTATGTACGCATGAAATATAATATCAGGTCATTCAAGGGGACATCCCACACATGTGACATTAAAAAGTGATGCCAATAGATAATATTAAAAGAAACATTCTCTATGACAGGATAGAAAATATGAGCTTTCTAGAAAAGTTTTATAGATGGTTTAGAGCTTGCAATGATCAAGTCCACTTTTCTATAATTATCAGTAATGAGGTTCATGGCTACTTCACTGGCTCTTTGAGTTTAAGTCAGGGTTGTCCCATATACCCCCTATTTGTTTATCATTGGCATGAATGCATTTTATTGAATTGGATCACCAACATAACTCTCGTTAGCATGATTTTCCTTCTTATGATATGAATTATCTTATTTATGCAGATGATATTATTATTTTGGTAAAGCTTCCCTTCTATCTATAAATACTTTCTTCAAACCATTATAGTTTTTCAAACTACCTCTAACCTCCAGAGAAACCCTACTAAGTCTCTATATGCTTCTTTAAGGTTGTCCCTGAATAATGCATACATCATTTAGTGCATCTCTTGACTTTCAATGGTAGCCTCTCCTCTTGAAGCACGTAAGTATCACAATCAACTCTTCAAAAATTATTTCCTACTATTATCATATTATTCTAGAGAGTGTTCGACAAAGCTTAAAAGACTAGAAGCAAAAGCTGATATCTTATGATTAATAGACTTCAACTGATTAGATGCAATATATGTAGTTATTTGTATTATTGGTTCAGATCTTCCTCCATCACTAAAGGTAAAATGAAGAAATTTACTTTCTAAATAAATAAATTCCTTCTCATTGAGCTTCCAATAGTAAGCTTCACACCATAGCTTGGCATAACGCTACAAAACCTAAACATTGTGATCAGTTAGGGCTCACAAATCTTGATACTATTAATATTATGTGTAAGTCTAAGCTCATTTAGAAACTTTACAATTTTGAGAGTAATCTCTTCAATTAGTGGCTTAAAGTCTATGACACTTTTTCCCATGATGCTAAAGTTAAAAAATATTTTTTTATGGAAGGATGTACACCATACAATTATGAAAACCAGGAAATGTCTTTCTTTTAAGGTTAATTTCAATAGTAAACTATCTTTTTATTTTGAACCTTGGCTTGAATTTGTTTCTTTTTATGAAATGTTTGGTGGGGTTATGTTTGCATGGTCCATTTATCCTAAATACACTGCATTACCTGAGTTTTGGACAATAATAGTTGGGTTATCCCACCCTACCATAACACACCTTTGGACTATATTGAGACTAGTATGAAATTCCTATTTATGTTTTTGGGTTCCCTTATACCTAGAAAGGAAGAAATGCTTATTCTCATAAAGAGGCCTTCAACTTTTTTAATGAGAACTCCCCTTCCTTTCCTTGGAATAAATTGTTTTGGTTTAAAGATTATTATCTCAAAGATGCAAGTATTGCTTGGAAATATCTCCTTAAGGGCCTTACTACCACTAATATTTGTGTTATCAAAGGTTTTAGTCCTTAAACTCATTGTATCTTTTACAATGATTCTCCTAAAACTCATGCACTCCTTTTTTTAAATGTCATTCTCTTTTAGCCTTTTTAAGAAGCTACTCCTCTGAGCTCTTTCTTTTATATTGGTCACATCTCCCTTAATTCATGGTACACGTTGAAACTAATACTTGTAATATCATAAGGCTTTTCTCCATTTTAGCTATTCATATTACAACTCATCACATAAGGATTAAACAGAATACTATAGTTACTAGAAATGATTCTTCTAATGCTGATATTATTTTGAATACTATTAAGCAGGTCGCCAAATTCAAAAGCAGGAAATGATTTTTAAACATGTTATCTCCACCCATATGTATATCATATAAAGGTTGTAATTTTGCCTGATTTGCAGTCTCACATGATGTTTTTCTCCATTTTTCTTTGTTTTTTATGCTCTCTTTTGATTATAATCATGCCCCGTTTCTCCTAGTATTACTTTGGCTTATTGTTTTTCTTCTACAGGCAACACTTAATTACTTATGTATGCTTCTCGTTGTCTAGATCCTTGGTATTATGTGATTCTTTGTTTGATAGAATGTGGGATGGAGTATTGCCTTATAATAATGTATTTGAATTGTTGTTTTTGCGAGTATTTAGATACTGATCCTTGGTTGTTTACTGGTTTGGAGAATCAATCTGATGCTCTTTTGCCTAATAGATGAAACTCTCCATCTTTTTCTGGTTTTTGGGCATTTTGGAGAGCTATGAGGAATCTTGAAGCACATTCAAGGTGTTCAAGCAACTAGCTACATTATTCCATTCTTTTTTTAAAAAAGATTTAACTCTCCGCAGACTCTACACTTCTTATTCTACAGTTGCCTCTACTTTAATAGATTTCCACCTATTTTGCTCATTGTTGCTTTGTGATATGAACACGTTCTGCTTCTTAATTTTTGCCTTAAACACTAATTGGTTATACTCATTTCTTCCGACTTTTACGCTAGTCTTCGAGGGAGCAACATAATTGACAAATGTTGTATCCTCTCAGCCCTCAATATCTCTTTGAAAAAAAAAATTTTTTTTTCTTGTTTCAAATTTCTTCTTTTCTTCTTTTACTTTTACTTTTTAGCTCTAAAGCTTCATTCTCTTCTTTTTTGAGACCAGTTTGTCTTCATTTTGTAACCTTTTGTTGTAAATGGAGTTGATGGCCGCCATGACCATCACTTTCCCATTCTATATATATATANGCGATCGAGCAGACCGACATCAGTCGACTAATCAAGCCATTCAACAAGGGATAATTGATCACACTGAATAATATCAGGCGATCGGTCTCACTAGCCTAAGGTAGGTGGTCAGACTGACTGAGATCAACTGGCTAATCAAGTCATCTAATGAGGGAAGACTGATTGGACCAAACGATACCGAGTGGCTAGTCACACCGGCCTATGGGAGGCGACTGAGCCGATCAACATCATCCAACCAATCAAGCCATTTGATGAGGTATGCCCGATCAGATCGAAAGATTTTGGACCGCCGATCGCACCGGCCTAAGGTAGGCAGCTGAGCCGACCGACATCAGTTGACCGATCAATCCATTCAATAAGGGACGAATGTTTTAACAGAATCTTACTGGGCAGGCGGTCGAACCGGTCTGCAGTGATAAACCAAAAATAATGACTGGTCCGAAAAGCATGAAAAAAAAATCATTTCTTTATGTAGATTAAAAAAAATTTATCACATGCAAATATGAAGACATATCCAATTCATATTTCGATGGCAAGTCAAAACGCCCGTGCTAATCTCGCATTGGTTCAAGGGCCAGTGATGGGGAGGTGTATCGACCTCTTATCTTGCAAAGTAATAAGAAGCCCACCTCCAATCGCTTGACTAAACCATGAAAGCCCCTTTGTTCGGAGAAAAATCTTCATGAAATGAAGGCTTTTCCTTATAAGTTTTTTCATAACCTAAGGAATGAAGGAATGAACTTCTTCATTCTCTAGGTTTAGAGAGCTTCACCAATTCCATCAAAAGGGTGAAGCATCAAAAACAACCGTGAGATAACTACAATTCTAGCTATCGTTGGATTTTTGGAGCTAGGGTTAAAGGGGAATGCTCATAGATTCGTATGGGGAAACCAAAGAAAAGCAAACATAACCTTGAGAGCTTTTCTCAAACACAAAAACCTAAGCTCAATCTCTAACACAAACCTAAGTGGTAATGAAGAAAATTAATTTTTTATGGGTTTTCACCTTCGTGATGATTGAAATTGTGTTATCTTTGCTTGATATGAGCTCCAACTTTGCAACGACGAAGTTAGCTTCACATATTCTCCAAACAAGAAAGAAGCTCTCCTTTTCCAAAGGAGAAATGAAGCCTCCCTTTAAGAAGCTCCTCCAAAGGCTTCTTCACTCTCCCCTCAAGAAAATAATGGAGTAAATATGGAGAGGAAGAAAGGAGAACAAGAAGAAAAAGAAGAAAGGGAAGGGGAAGAGGACCTCCCAAGCTCCAAGAACTCTTTTGAAGCAAAAAATTTTTGGATCCCCTTGCATATGAGGGAGTTTCCATATTTTTTGGGATAAAGAAGCCCCATTTGCCATTTTTGGGCAAGGGTTCACCAAAGAAACCCATGGTCTTTTCACATTTTTTCATTTCTAAGCTAAGAACCATGTAAAACCAACTCATTCATTTGTTTTACATGTAAATCCCCAATTTTAAAGGACCTAACATCTATTTATAGGAATAAATTGATTGGTGCGTCCAAAATTTAGTTAAAAGCAAATTTTTGTGTTGGGATGAGCCTAGGTGTGCGTGCGTGCGTGCGAGAGCCTGCGAGCAAACTCGCACACGATTGCACCCTTTTTCGTTCATAGGAAGGCATCATATAAATCTCTTGAACATTGGAAGGCCACGAATAGATGAAATATTATCCTCAAATTAAAATGGGTATTAAACATGTCACATGTCAAAAAAGAATGACAATTGATAGTAAGAACCTCCAAACCTGGCTACATCAAGGCAAACCCTAATTTTGTATTTGAAGCATGCCGAAGAGTCTCAAATGGATGACTTGAGCTATGGGAAACTATGTACGCATGAAATATAATCTCGGGTCATTCAAGTGGACATCCCACACACGTGACATTAAAAAGTGATGCCAATAGATAATATTAAAAGGGACATTCTCTATGACATGATAGAAAATATGAGCTTTCTAGAAAAGTTTTATAGATGGCTTAGAGCTTGCAATGGTCAAGTCCACTTTTCTATAATTATCAGTAATGAGGTTCATGGCTACTTCACTGGCTCTTTGAGTTTAAGTTAGGGTTGTCCCATATACCCCCTATTTGTTTATCATTGGCATGAATGCCTTTTATTGAATTGGATCATCAACAGAACTCTCATTAGCATTATTTACCTTCTTATGATATGAATCATCTTATTTATGCAGATGATATTCTTATTTTGACAATGCTTATCTATAAATAGTTTCTTCAAACCATTACAGTTTTTCAAACTACCTCTAACCTCCAGAGAAACCCTACTAAGTCTTTACATGCTTCTTTAAGGTTGTCTTTGAATAATGCACACATCATTTACTGCATCTCTTGACTTTCAATGGTAGCCTCTCCTCTTGAAGCAAGTAAGTATCATTATTAACTCTTCAAGAATTATTTCCTACTAGTATCTTATTATTCTCGAGAGCGTTCAACAAAGCTTAAAAGGCTAGAAGCAAAAGTTGATATCTTTTATTGATAGAATTCAACTGATTAGATGCAATATATTTAGTTATTTGTATTATTGGTTCAGATCTTCCTCCATTACTAAAGGTAAAATAAAGAAATTTACTTCCTAAATAAATAAATTCCTTCTCATTGAGGTTCCAATAGTAAGCTTCACACCATAGCTTGGCATAACACTACAAAACCTAAACATTGTGGTCGTTTAGGGCTCACAAATCTTGATACTATTAATACTATGTGTAAGTCTAAGCTCATTTAGAGACTTTACAATCTTGAGAGTAATCTCTTCAATTAGTGGCTTAAAGTCTATGACACTTTTTCCCATGATATTAAAGTTAAAAATATTTTTTATGGAAGGATGTACACCATACAATTATGAAAACCAGGAAATGTCTTTCTCTTAAGGTTAATTGCAATAGTAAACTACCTTTTTATTTTGACCCTTGGCTTGAATGTGTTTCGTTTTATGAAATGTTTGGTGGGGTTATGTTTGCATGGTTCATCTATCCTAAATACACTGCATTACCTGAGTTTTGGACAATAATAGTTGGGTTATCCCACCCTACAATAATGCACCTTTGGACTATATTGAGACTACTTTGAAAATTCCTATTTATTTTTTTGGGTTCCCTTATATCTAGGAAGGAAGAAATGCTTATTCTCATAAAGAGGCCTTCAACTTTTTTATGAGAACTCCCCTTCCTTTCCTTAGAATAAATTGTTTTGGTTTAAAGATTATTATCTCAAAGATGCAAGTATTGCTTGGAAATATCTCCTTAAGGGCCTTTTAATAATATATTCGAGTTGTTGCTTTTTGCGAGTATTTGGATACTGATCCTTGGCTGTTTACTGGTTTGGAGAATCAATCTGAAGCTCTTTTGCCTATAGATGAAACTCTCCATCCTTTTCTGGTTTTTGGGTATTTTGGAGAGCTATGATGAATCAAGCACATTCAAGGTGTTCAAGCAACTAGCTACATCATTCCATTCTTTTTCTTAAAAAGATTTAACTCTCCGCAGACTCTACACTTCTTATTCTACAGTTGCCTCTACTTTAATAGATTTCCACCTATTTTGCTCATTGTTGCTTTGTGATGTGAACACATTTTGCTTCTTGATTTTTGCCTAAAACACTAACTGGTTATATTCATTTTCTCTGACTTTTACGCTAGCCTTCGAGGGAGCAACATAATTGACAAATGTTGTATCCTCTGAGCCCTCAATATCTCTTTGAAAAAAAAAAAATTTTTTCTTGTTTTAAATTTCTTCTTTTCTTCTCTTACTTTTACTTTTTAGCTCTAAAGCTTCATTTTCTCCTTTTTTTGAGACCAGTTTGCCTTCATTTTGTAACCTTTTGTTATAAATGGAATTGATGGCCGCCATGACCACACTTTCCCATTCTATATATATATATATATATATATATATATATATATATATATATATATATATATATATATATATATATNAGAAACATGACACCAAAGTAGATATGTAAATATATAAGAATTTGTGAGATATGAGTAAATGCCCCTAAAAATGTAAACTAAGCTGCAAACTGCGCAAATGTCGGAACAGCTGGAGATGTTGATGAATGAGTTGGTTGTTTTGAAATGCCTCCCAATTACAACTGAAACTGCTGCTCGCTTTCTATTGATTATTTTGTCATGCAATTCATTTCACAAAAAAAATTATTTATTTGTTTTTTTACTTGAAGAATAGTATGTCAATGAATTTAATATAGAAGGGCCATTTAAAATGTGCGTGTAATTAAGCTCTAATAGTCATCAGTTCGAAAAATTATTACATCAAGACTTCGCACGTAGAGTTTCGTGCGGACTCCAATGAAATCACGCCATATGGAGGTATAAAAAAAAGCCCGGTAACACAGAAGAATATTTCTTCTGTGTTATTAAGGTGTTATTGTATGTTATTAAGGTGTTATTGTGTTTTAGGAATATTTCCGGTGTTATAATAACACAATAACACATCAATAATACTTGAATAACACACAATAACACTTGAATAACACATGCGGAATATTCTCTTGTGTTACCGGACAGATTTATATTTTCTTTTTCCTGTCACCGCCATGTGGTGTGATTTCATTGGACTCCGCACGTAACTCTACGTGCAGAGTCCTGATGCAATATTTTCTCCAAATTTAAAAAGTCAAAATACTATTTTGACACTCCTATAAACTCTATGACTAAAGCAATATAATCTAAATAATCTTTACAAAATCTTAAAGGGATATTATGCCATATAAATCACATTTTTTTTTTATTTTATGCAAATGAAGTCATAAGTCAAACTATATTGACTACGCTAATTCTTATGTATTTACAATATTTAACATAACCTCACCTAAATTTCACTTTGCCTAGGCATCAAAAATGTATATTTTGACAGTACTATTTTTGATGTGATATAAGAAAGATTTGAATGATTGAAACAATAAACAAAAATCAAAATTTTGAGGGTTAAATATGTAAATTCTTAAGAATTGTGCGGTATATATGTAAATGCCTTCAACTTTGATTTTATCTTTTATAATTATGACATCACAAGAACGTAGGAACGCATTTGTGTGGGGCATTATTACACTGAGCTCTATTATCTTATACTATTTTATATGGCACTTGGTTAATATGTCATAAATATGGCAATGGGGCCAATGCTTCCCCAAAGGTGTGACAAGTATAATGCTTATAGTTGTGACTGTTGGAGCCAACGTTTGAAATAAATTCTAGCCTGGGAAAAGACTAATTTATTATGGGAGACATGCTATTTAAATCATCCACCTAAGAAGGAAATAAATACATACAAATGTAAATATACTTTTTAATACATTTCATATACACATACACATACACACACGAACGTAAAAATCATATTGATTTGCACGAATTTCAAGACACATTTGGGGCGAGGCATCAAAATTCAAATAGGAGAATGAACACACTCCAATTTATGATTAAAGGAAGTGTCTAAGTGAGACGAACAAAATGACATGAAAAATGAGATGATCTATCATTAACTTGAAACATAAAGAGTAGCTTTGGAANAAAATGTAGATCTACTTTTTAATACATTTCATATACACATACACATACACACACGAACCTAAAAATCATATTGATTTGCACGAATTTCAAGACACATTTGGGGCGAGGCATCAAAATTCAAATAGGAAAATGAACACCAATTTATGATTAAAGGGAGTGTCTAAATGAGACGAACAAAATGACATGAAAAATGAGATGATCTATCATTAACTTGAAACATAAAGAGTAGCTTTGGAATATGTTTGGAGGACAAATTGATCTCCAAATCTGGCAAGCTAATAGTAAAATTAAGCGGCTTGACGAGAATGTTGGCATTAATTTTTGATGTCAAGTGTGTAGGGTGTTCACCTAATTGACTTGGGATGACTCACTACTTGTCTGTAGCGTCTCGCAGCTCAACGCACCCATCTGAGACCTCCGGTACATGCTTGGGGCACGAAACCAGGGACATCAAACCGCAGTTGGACCGACTCGCCTATGACATTCGACATGNCAATTTTTGATGTCAAGTGGGTAGGGTGTTCACCTAATTGACTTGGGATGACTCACTACTCGTCTGTAGCGTCTCGCAGCTCAACGCACCCATCTGAGACCTCCAGTACATGCTTGGGGCACGAAACCAGGGACATCAAACCGCAGTTGGACCGACTCGCCTATGACATTCGACATGTTTGATGTCTATTTTAGTATTTAGAGGTCCCTCTGTATCCATTCGGAGCCTCCTCAGAGTCAAGGAATGTCACGGAATCCTCCTATGCGCACTTGGGAAAATTAAAGTTTGGAACGCCTTACCCGCATTGTAGTCCGGAGAGCCCATTAGCGACAAATTCTCCAATCAATGGACAAACAAAATACTCAATTTTGAAATTAAGNAGAATCCTCCTATGCGCACTTGGGAAAATTAAAGTTTGGAACGCCTTACCCGCATTATAGTCCGGAGAGCCCATTAGCGACAAATTCTCCAATCAATGGACAAACAAAATACTCAATTTTGAAATTAAGGGATCATAATTTAATCATATGTGGTCCCTCGTAGCTTTCAGATTGAGAAAATTCTCTGTCAAATGCTCTTAATGTAAATCAGAGTTTTCAGTGCTAAACCGACGACTAGATGCTCGCGCCGGACTCCTAAACACCCAACATACCATCTCAGATGTTCAAAACCGAGCCCATGAAAGTCTGGCTNATAGCTTTCAGATTGAGAAAATTCTCTGTCAAATGTTCTTAATGTAAATCAGAGTTTTCAGTGCTAGACTGACGACTAGACGCTCGCGCCGGACTCCTAAACACCCAACATACCATCTCAGATGTTCAAAACCGAGCCCATGAAAGTCTGGCTCCAGTCTCGGGTGCCCAGGCGCCCAATTATGCTAAAAATGACTTTTTTTCTCGAGAGACGGGAAAGTAGGCGCCAATCCACTTCCAGGACGTGATTTTTCACGATTTTGACGTTGATGGGCTGAAATGGCAGGGATCTCCTTGGGCTTAAGGAATATGCATGGGGGGATGTAATGGCTTGGGTTTAGTCTCATTCGACATGTCTTAAATGCTATCCATTAGCCATTTTTGCCTAATCGAAGAGGTACTTTTGGTATTTTCATGGAGAGGCTCATTTAAGCTCTCTTTTCCTCCTCATTTGANAGATCTCCTTGGGCTTAAGGAATATGCATGGGGGGATGTAATGGCTTGGGTTTAGCCTCATTCGACATGTCTTAAATGTCAAACATTAGCCATTTTTGACCTAATCGAAGAGGTACTTTTGGTATTTTCATGGAGAGGCTCATTTAAGCTCTCTTTTCCTCCTCATTTGAGAGATCTCCACTTCATTTTCAGTTTTGGTGCTATGGGCTTAGGGAGCACAAAAGACAGCTGCTTCATCCTCTTGGAGATCTTGGAGGTGCCTTGGAGAAAATTTCTTGGAGCAAAGAGATTTGAGAGAGACTCTTCATCTTCCTCAAGGAGAGAGCTAGAGAGGCTCTTCCTTATCATTCTTCTTGTTCCTCATGGTTCTTCTTCCTCTCCAGCGGCCTCGTCCTTCTCCAGTGAACATTCCGGAGAGTACTGCTAGGAAAGCTTCATCCTAGCTTGGGGGAAGGGAGACAACAATGGGCTCACGGTCTCTCCTTTTTGGAAGGGGAGCTTCATCCCACATTGGCGATCTCTCCAGCAAGGAGAGCTTCAACATTACTTTGGTTAAGGACATGGGTGGGCTTCTCTCCTAATGTTAGGAGAGCTTCATCTGAAACACGAGCGTGAGACATCGATCAATCATTGTGGTGGTAAGGTTCCCAAAACCTTCATGTTTTCTTTCTTAGCCGGCTCTAGGAGTAGATTATTTTCATGTGTTGTGGTTTGGTGGCCCGCACGAGGCAAGTTAAACTGTCGACACAAATCGACACGAACATACACATTTTGATTGGCCAACTTTGTAATGTCGCTGTAGGTTTTAGTCGCCTACGCTAGGTAAGTTGGTCGGTCGGACTAGTCATCACGACCATATTCCTAATGATTGGTCAACTGTTTCCTAGAGGTAGCCCCTAGGTTAGGAATCACATTTGTGGTCAATCCCGTACGAAGCCGATTGGTTTCCCTTAATAAGCCTAGCCCCAAACTAAGCAGGTAGAAATCTCAGTTTCCTATGGCTTTGGCGCTTTTAACCTTCCTTGGAGGGGTTTTAATCGTTGAATTCTGAAGAATGAGGAAAGCTTTGTAGCTAGCTCATTCTACAAGATCATAGGAGGTTCATAGGATGAAAAAAGATTAGTAGCTAATCCGCCCTACGATTGTGAAGGAGTTCTTCTATGAGAACTTGAAGAATGGAGTTCTTCACGATTCCTCACCAAAGTCGGAGGCTGCNGCATTTCACAAAAAAAATTTATTTATTTATTTTTTTACTTGAAGAATAATATGTCAATGAATTTAATATAGAAGGGCCATTGAATATGTGTGTGTAATTAAGCTCTAATAGTCATCCGTTCGAAAAATTATTGCTTTAAGATTTCATACATAGAGTTTCGTGCAGCGTCCAATGAAATCACGTCACGTGGAGATATAAAAAAAAAAAAACCCGGTAACACAGACGAATATTCCTCCTGTGTTATTAAGGTGTTATTGTATGTTATTCCGGTGTTATTGTGTTGTAGGAATATTCCCGGTGTTATAATAACACAATAACACATCAATAATACTTGAATAACACACAATAACACTTGAATAACACATGCAGAATGTTCCCTTGTGTTACCAGACAGATTTATATATTTTTTCCTGTTACCGCCACGTGACGTGATTTCATTGGAGTCCTGATGCAATATTTTCTCCCAATTTAAAATGTCAAAATACTATTTTGACACTCCTATAAACTCTATGACTAAAGCAATATAATCTAAATAATCTTTACAAAATCTTAAAGGGATATTATGCCATATAAATCACATTTATTTTATTTTATTTTATGCAAATGAAGTCATAAGTCAAACCATATTGACTACGCTAATGTGTAATTCTTATGTATTTACAATATTTAGCATAACCTCACCTAAACTTCATTTTGCCTAGGCATAAAAAATGTGTATTTTGACAGTACTATTTTTTGATGTGATATAAGAAAGATTTGAATGATAGAAATAATAAACAAAAATCAAAATTTTGAGGGTTAAATATGTAAATTCTTAAGAATTTTTGTGGTATATATGTAAATGCCTTCAACTTTGATTTTATCTTTTATAATTATGACATCACAAGAACGTAGGAACACATTTGTAAGGGGCATTATTACACTGAGCTCTATTATCTTATACTATTTTATATGGCACTTGGTTAATATGTCATAAATATGGCAATGGGGCCAATGCTTCCCCAAAGGTGTGACAAGTATAATGCTTATAGTTGTGACTGTTGGAGCCAACGTTTGAAATAAATTCTAGCTGGGGAAAAGACTAATTTATTATGGGAGACATGCTATTTAAATCATCCACCTAAGAAGGAAATAAATACATAAAAATGTAGATCTACTTTTTAATACATTTCATATACACATACACATACACACACGAACCTAAAAATCATATTGATTTGCACGAATTTCAAGACACATTTGGGGCGAGGCATCAAAATTCAAATAGGAAAATGAACACCAATTTATGATTAAAGGGAGTGTCTAAATGAGACGAACAAAATGACATGAAAAATGAGATGATCTATCATTAACTTGAAACATAAAGAGTAGCTTTGGAATATGTTTGGAGGACAAATTGATCTCCAAATCTGGCAAGCTAATAGTAAAATTAAGCGGCTTGACGAGAATGTTGGCAT
>JXCR01136861.1:0-15961 GCA_002079205.1 Phalaenopsis hybrid cultivar
TTTTCATTCTAGATTCTCTCTCTAATCATTTTTCTTTCGTTTTGGCATGCTAATAAAATTCTAGCACTGACCATGAATAATTTTGAATCTAACATGTTTTAAAATACAATGGGCATAGATTTAAGCCTACATGAGATGTGATACACATCAAGAAGCAACAGAGCAAAACAAAAAAAAACCCAAGTGCACTGATACGATCCAACGTTAAAATCGACTCGGATTTTTACAGAAATTAGGGCAAACAAAATATTTATTCAATAATCCAAACAACTCACACAAATACAAAAGATAAGTGCTTACAGTTCGAGAGGTAGGTGATCTATCACAATTCCTATAATTTAAGAGGTAGGAAATCTCTCCCAAAGCTTAGAACTAAAGACTCACAACTCAATCTCATGCATAAACCTAACCCTTAACATAATAATCCTATTTATACCTAACAGTAATAATAATAAAAGACTAAATAGCCCTTAGGCATACAAAAGATGAAATTACCCTTAGACTAACATAGACGTAATAGTGATCCCCTCCCAAAAGGCACCTTGTCCTCAAGGTGGAAAAATATTAGATAGTTGCTTAATCAAGTCAGGCAGCTTCCACCTGGCGTCATTATCTGACCATCTTTTCCATTTAATCAAGAATTCATAGTGACCCCAAGGAGTTCGAAATGTAATCTTGTGCACATTCATTAGACGCATTTGAATCGGTTGGTGGTCTAATTTCTAATCAATCTTAAAGAATATTGTAGCCCCAAAGAGCTCATCCCGTGGCTTACCGATCCCTAGAATCTCTGTCAACTCAGTCTCAGGTGTCTCTTCCATCTCTATCAACTTTGGTCCAGCTTGCTTTTGTTTGTACAACTCCCGATCCACGTAAAGTTGTGATGCTACACTCATGTCATGCAAATCTTTTTGGTTGTTGTTGGAGTCCATTCACGATGTCGAGTTTCTCGACCCCGTGGCAGACATAACCTATTTTTTGTGAAACTCCATTATCTTTTTCTTCATTTCTTGTATTTCACTAATGCTCTCGAATTCGTCCTCCATTCGGTTCTCTATGGAAGAAAACCTATTTTCTGTGGTGACGAATCTTTTTTCTATCTCAGATTTTAGCTGTCCCAACTCTTCCTCCAATTTCTTCTCCAAAATGTCTATTTTTTTATTGTCATTGCTCCCACAAAAAAAATTTTATCACAAAAGATGGAATCCTCGGTACTCTGCAATGAAGTTGATGGTATCGAACTACTCTAATTGCAACGTCCAATGATGCAAAACTGCAATCCAGCAACAGAATCTGAAGAAATTGTGTTCCTAGGCAAACCACTAAAAATTCCAAAATTTCTGAGTTTGTACTATAAAAAACGACGGGGTCGGTCACTCTGTCTGCCACAATCCCGTCGTTGCTTACTAACTACGTGAGAAGAAAATTATTGCTTCCCATGCCTGAGAAAAAGTTTCACTGTTGTTGTACCATCCCGAAATCTTTTCCAGCGCCTTCTCCAAAAGGGAAAAAAGAATAAAGAAATTCCTTCTGCAAATCATACATTCCTTTCCCAAAATCATCTTGTTCCGAATTGGAAAATTTAAGAAAAATTTCCTTTGAAGATTTTCCTTTCTTCTTCACGGTACACGTGAGCTCCCAACTAAAATTCCACCAGATAGTTCCACGCTGATCCTGTAGCCAAAAAGTCGGTAGACCACGACGCTTCCCGTCATTGCCTTCCACGAGATGGTTCACAAAGCGTTTGTCGCCTAGCAAAGGCCAGTCGTTGCCTTCTTCTGTAAGCCAAAAGCCCGTCGTTGCTTCGCAGATCGATGCAATCGCAACTGTAACGAAGGGTTCGATCATGAAGGCGAGTCCCGATACCGTCTTTGCTGCGTGCGACTGAGAAAGGAGAGGAAGGCAAAAAAGACGTGAGTTTCAAGTCTCGGTAAGCAGAGATCCTTCACGTCTTTGTTGATCGCGATGCGATCCCTTCGTTGTCTTCCCATAACGTAGCGAGCCCGTGTGTTTCTTCGCAACTACCTCCAATCGCGAGTTTCAGTCACAACTGCATGAACCAATTGGGCGAGGAATATCAGAAAATTTGATCACAACGGTTTTAAAGATTTCAGATTCCATCAGAATTGACAAGGCTCTGATACCAATTTGATACGATATGACGTCGAAATCGGCTGTGATTTTTACAAGAAATTAGTGCAAACATAATATTTCTTTAATAGTCCAACCAACTCACACAAATATAAAAGATAAACACCTACAATTCGAGAGGTAGACAATCCCTCCCAATTTCTAAAATTTGAGAGGTAGGAAATCTCTCCCAAAGGCTAGACCTAAAGACTTTTAGCTTAATATCATGCCTAGACCTAACCTTAAACATGATAAGCCTATTTATACCCAACAACAATAATAATAAAAGACTAAATTGCCCTTAGGCATACAAAAGACGAACTTGCCCTTAGACGCACATGGAGAATCAAGATTGCCTTGTAGAAAGACTACTTAAAGCGATGAAGGAAAGAATTAGCAATATGATTTAAGGAACTTTTAAGAGTGTTTTAAAACTACTCCCAGAGTTGAGATGTCACAAGGATTTTTAGATCAATCATTCATAGGCGACCATAGAGTACAAAAGCACTAACTTTAACCAATGATTTATGATACTTATCCTGATAATGAAGAAGAATCTACTCACGCACCTAGTCAAGTAGAGCAGCAAGATGAAAAGATAAAGGCTCAATTGAACAACGTACTTTTAAGCAAGTTGCAGAGATAAACGAGGTAAATAATAAATCCCTCATTTTGATCCTGACAAGGAGAGGATGAACCTGGACAATCATTTCTCTTACTTTAAATTAGTTGTTTCTTTATTTAACATTAATGATGCTTTAAAGCACAAGCTATTCTCGACTATATTCAAGAAGTTGCCTGTAAGAATATCATTTAGAAGATCATCTCTTTCGCCTCATTTAGAAGTTTTTTTTATTACTCAACTTGCCAACGCATAGAGGCGGTCAAAGAACATACAAGCCTTATAGAAAGTGAGTCGTGGAACAGATGAATCATTGAGCAGCTTCATCGCAAGCTTCTACAACGAGATGTCAGATGTGAAGAATTTGGATCTGGATGTGACTTGATCTACCATCAGACAAGATCGAAGAGAAGAACTTTTCCGGTATACACTTAATTTGCAGCAACTGAGGACTTGGTTTAGTTGCTATAACTCCCGAATAGTCATGTCAGTCCAGAGGAGTACAATAATTGCGGGTTATGTGCCTCAACCTCAACTCAACCAAAGAGCTTCAACTCGGTAATAAATTTTGGCAATTTCTCAAGGATCAAGAAATACAAATTCTTCCGATCAAAGAAGAGAGAGATCACCACCTAAATGCGAGTATCCAACTATTACCTCTTAAAGAGTTTCATTCAATGGATGAACTTACAAAAACTGTTTCAAATAAAGATTACTTCAAATGGCCTCTGCCAATGAAAGCAAAGTATATTATGCTTTTCTTAAGGATCATAGACTTGACATGAAAGATTGCCGATACCTCAAAATCTTAACTGAGGAACAGAAAAAAAATATATATTGAAGTTGATTTTAGCCGATCCTGGTAGGACATAAGGGAAGGCTTCGATGAAAGACTAGAACAATAGACCCATCTTGGCACATGTGATCCACATTGCTGTTGGTGTTTGATGCAGCACTAGAGGATCGCAGGTTCTCGCGACATAGGATCGAACTGGATGGGTCCCGTCCCGGGGGAAAATCTATAGCAAGAATTTTCCTGCTATTTGGACTAATGGATTTGTGAACTCTAATTTATCATATTTTGACTTCTAATTAGAGTTTAATTTAGATGTTATTATAAACATATTATGTGAAATAGTTGGAAAACCTTCTGTTTTGTTTATGTTATTTAGAAATTTTTTTCTCCCTACTTTCTCTATTGAAGTGTTTTATTCTTTGATTTCTATCAGAAGGTATGCCTGGAATTTGATTGGTTCGAGAAGGTGATCTCTCCTGAAAATCTAAAGGCTTCCTCTCAAAACCTGCTACCAGATGCTGTCGACATTAGAAATCTATTATTTTTCTTTAATCGGCCTGCTGTCCAGCCGTTGATTGCATTGGAATTCAGCTGTCATTACTTCTCCTGCCTTCGTTACTCGTCCTACGACTTACCTAACAATTTTCCGTGTGTCTCATATCATCTAGGAATCATAGATCAATGGCATTTCATATCAGAGCCTAACAAACCCTAATTTTTTAAGGATTTGTCTTTCTTGCTCTCAAACCAAACTTTCACATAGATTAATCTAATACCCACACAAAAAATTATCCTTAAATCATCCATTTAACATTAACACTAACCCAGCCCTAACCGTAAACCACCATTTCCTTTAAATCTAAAATTTTAATTAAAAGAAAGAGACGTCATGCTGCAAAGGGAAACCCCTCAACAAAGTGTTCAGGATCTTACAATTGAAGATGCAGAAAAAATTTCTCCAATCGCATCAGAGGCTCATCAATTTAGAAAGAAGGCAACATGTAAAAATCACCCACAACAACAGTGACCACTTAGATGGAGATGAGGAGGTAAACCCTTTTCCTCAAAAATTTTCAAGCAATGAAGAGTTGCTGCTACGTCATTTTGACATTGAGTATAGAAGGAGAGAGGGTAGAGTAAAAATGAATTTACTGAATTTTGATGATCATATAGATTCAGACTAGCTCATTGAGTTAACTCCAAAAAGTGAAACGAGTTTTAAGTGCAATGATGTTCCACCTAATATAAGGGTAAAACTAATCGCTATAAAGTTATTGAAGAGTGCATCTCTATCCAGAAAAAAATTGAAGCGCCTACGCTAACGCGAGGAAAAAGCAAAATCACTATGTGGTTCAATGTGAATATAGAGAAGAAACAAGTAACTACAATCATATTACAAACAAAACGTATTCTTTAAACTTCACCACTTACATAGAAAAACATCTTAGTAGAGGGGCACATTACTAAATTTGAGTAACTTATATTGAAGTATGAACTAATTTAGCAAGAGGAGAACGCCATAGCCTAATATCTTGGAGGGTTGACACTGTCCTTTGGCAATGTGGTGCATTTACAACANTGACCCGGCTCAGGAATTTGAAATTTCTAAGGCGGGAACAGACAATCGGATTATAAAAGTACAAGTTTAGATTTATTTTATATGACTAACAATTAATCATCTAAAATATTAAAAGAGGCGTTAAATAAAAAAATTAAATGAATAAAATTATAAACTTACCTTCCTCTATGTTCACCCCGTCTTCTATATACATTTTTCTCTTATATGATCATTTCTACTCCAACATTTCAACCTAGAAATATTAATTCTAAATCACAATGAGCTATCAACAACCATTGAATACTCATATTTATAAATTATAATAGCATAATAAAAAAAATAATATGCACGATTGTTAAAAAAATTGAATTAGTGTTAAGAAGAAGTGACATTTTATTATTCAAATTTGAAAATTAAATAAAATTTCGAATATTTAATGATACGATAATAATAACTTATCTTTATTTAGCCAGTTTGCATATGTCATATGAGTATTATTTAAGTTGTATCAATTAAGATGCATCAATATCAATATATCCTTTTATAATTTACGTACATGAGTACATTAATGTCTCTAATTAGTATCATAACAAGATGAACTCCATTATATTCAACATATACAAGTATATTATATAGATTATTTTATTTGTATTATGCATATCATTTTAGATCTTTTTATTATAATCAATTTAAATAAATATAAGTATGTGAATCTATGATATTTATTTTTACATGTAAATTTAACTAGTAGAATATAATAATCATATCATATTCACAATATCAACATATCTAAAAAATGTCGTTCTAACGTAAGTATTTTAGAAGAAACAAAATACTATTACCTTAATTTAAAAGTAAGTGTACGTCACCTCAACTCTTGATGAATAATTTTTTCCTTGCTTTAACTTCCTCCAAATGAGTTTCTAATTGTACATAGAATATGTTAATATTAGTTACTTTTATTTAATTATATTATTAAATATCATTTTTCTTTTATTAATATACATAAGCTTATTTAACTCCTTTTTTTCACCAAGTATATACTTAGAGCCTAATCAGCATTTATCATTTAGTTAGAAAATTGAATTGGATTATTGATTTTTTTCAAGATAATATTAAAATTATCTTTATCTTGTCTTCTTATGTAACCTTATTTAATATTAACCAAAGAGAAATTTAATCTTTACAATAATTTGCCATCAATTTAATATGTAAATCTTCTTTAATTATTCTTATCGAATGTATAACATCATTTTAACTTTAACTTTTTTAAAATTAATTTTGTTTATCTTTAACATAACAACTTTTAGTTATCTAAATTAAACTATTTCCTAATAATTTGATTTTCTTTGTTCAAATTAAGTAACCTTCAATTGATCAAATTTATCATTATGTTTTGAATCATCAAATGGATAATATTCTTAATAAATTATCAATATTCTTAATAAATTATCAATATTCTTAATAAATTATTAAATTTGATGTTACAATGTTAAAAATTATATAAGTTGCACTTTATATCTTATCCTACTAACATATATAAAATAATATTTTATTTTTAAGTCATCTATTTCTTAAAATATTATTATTATTAACTTATAAAATATCTAACATCCACAAATAAAATGTTGGGTTAACTTTACTTTATTTGTAAATTTAGGAAAACTAAAATTAAATAAATACTAGCCTTAAATCATTTAAATCTCACCTTTAAATCTTCTAGTACATGCTTGAATAGATGATAACTTTCTTCTTCATCCCAAAAATGCTAAAGATAAATCTAACTTTAAATATTACTCACATCTTAAATACTTATTGGTAATCTTTTGCGGTCATCCACACCGAAACAAACACAATTTGTAGTTTGATTCGGCACATTTAACCTCCTAATTCGACATTCCTTTACGCAAGAACTCTCTCACTCATCTCCCCTACACATGAGTTCGCATCGTCCACAATAAAACACGAAGCAGTCTCCATTCACACGCAATGCTGCTCTAGATTTCATATGCTCGTGTTGCTGAATCTCGATGACCCTCTCTCCCTAGCATATGTCATCCTTGTCTGCGATTGGAGCAAGATTCATGCATATGCGATGCTTATGGTTTCAACTTTATTAGAAATAGTGTGTATAGGTGTTCGTGTGACTCTCTCTCTCTCTCCCCCCCCCTCCCCTTCATGTCCTCGCATCATCCTCCTTGATTTGATCTCCCATTTTGACTCCTGCTCTCCGGCTTTGACTGTTGCTCTGCCCCCCTTTCCATTTATGTAACCGTTCTTAAATTTAAGAGGTGTTATATATAACAAGATTATTTTCTCGAACTTATAGTCAACTTGAGGGGAAATTTCTATTTAAAGTCACCGAATTTGATGAGTTGTTCTTGATCTTGAGCTACTATGCTTAAACTTGTTTGGCTTGGCAAGCTCAACTTGAGTTAAGCGAGTTTACCATGAGTCCAATGAGTTCACTATTAACTTCACGAGTTCACTATGATTTTGGCTAGTATGTTAGGTCAAGTTCATAGCTACTTGACTAAATTGATTGCATATATATAAAGTTGGGTAGTTCATGCTATTGAAGCTAAAAGATATTTGGGTGTATATCATGCTAGTTTCAAATTGTTGCAGTCACCATATCCATAAGAAGAAACTCTAATTAACTACATCTTTAAGTCATCATCATTTTATTATGAAATCCTCATTTCTCAATAAATCAACTTATATTTGATTTTGCCAACTAAGCCTTCATCTGGATGTTACTATGAGCAATCAAGTTGGGTGAATCGACATCATTTTGGTCTAACTTAGTGAACATCTAAATATCCTAAGAACTTAGCATCTATGTCAAGGCTGTTAATTATAGAAGTGAGCTTGTAAGGACAAGTTGTGCAAGTCAGCTTTAGGATTTAAGTCGGCTCACGTAACTCAGTTGAGTCACTCGTCAAGACTATCATGTACTTCCTAGGACCATCATGAACTCGTCAAAACATTTCAAACTTGCCAAGACCATAGTGAACTCGTCAAAATATACACAAGCCAAGACTTAAGTAGGCAGCTTTTACAACTAAATTGGTGACTTCATCTAATGGATGGATGTGTTCAACCAATAAGCAAGTAACCTCATTCATTGAAGGCTTCATTCAATGGCTAATTACTCTCATGTAACTAAGCTTCATGTCTTATATACTTTAACATCAAGTAACTATTAAATCTTGTCCTGTATTTTTCTTATTTATATAACCCAAAATGTAGGTTTTCTTATAGTACTTAACTCTGATCTAAAATGTGTATAAATGTTCAGAGGACAAGAGAGCAATCCTTTTATGCTCCAAACATCCTAATGAAACCCCATGACTTTTCATTCTAGATTCTCTCTCTAATCATTTTTCTTTCGTTTTGGCATGCTAATAAAATTCTGGCACTGACCATGAATAATTTTGAATCTAACATGTTTTAAAATACAATGGGCATAGATTTAAGCCTACATGAGATGTGATACACATCAAGAAGCAACAGAGCAAAACAAAAAAAAACCCCAAGTGCACTGATACGATCCAACGTTAAAATCGACTCGGATTTTTACAGAAATTAGGGCAAACACAATATTTATTCAATAATCCAAACAACTCACACAAATACAAAAGATAAGTGCTTACAGTTCGAGAGGTAGGTGATATATCACAATTCCTATAATTTAAGAGGTAGGAAATCTCTCCCAAAGCTTAGAACTAAAGACTCACAACTCAATCTCATGCATAAACCTAACCCTTAACATAATAATCCTATTTATACCTAACAATAATAATAATAAAAGACTAAATAGCCCTTAGGCATACAAAAGACGAAATTACCCTTAGACTAAGCATAGACGTAATAGTGATCCCCTCCCAAAAGGCACCTTGTCCTCAAGGTGGAAAAACATTAGATAGTTGCTTAATCAAGTCAGGCAGCTTCCACCTGGCGTCATTATCTGACCATCTTTTCCATTTAATCAAGAATTCATAGTGACCCCAAGGAGTTCGAAATGTAATCTTGTGCACATTCATTAGACGCATTTGAATCGGTTGGTGGTCTAATTTCTAATCAATCTTAAAGAATATTGTAGCCCCAAAGAGCTCATCCCGTGGCTTACCGATCCCTAGAATCTCTGTCAACTCAGTCTCAGGTGTCTCTTCCATCTCTATCAACTTTGGTCCAGCTTGCTTTTGTTTGTACAACTCCCGATCCACGTAAAGTTGTGATGCTACACTCATGTCATGCAAATCTTTTTGGTTGTTGTTGGAGTCCATTCACGATGTCGAGTTTCTCGACCCCGTGGCAGACATAACCTATTTTTTGTGAAACTCCATTATCTTTTTCTTCATTTCTTGTATTTCACTAATGCTCTCGAATTCGTCCTCCATTCGGTTCTCTATGGAAGAAAACCTATTTTCTGTGGTGACGAATCTTTTTTCTATCTCAGATTTTAGCTGTCCCAACTCTTCCTCCAATTTCTTCTCCAAAATGTCTATTTTTTTATTGTCATTGCTCCCACAAAAAAAATTTTATCACAAAAGATGGAATCCTCGGTACTCTGCAATGAAGTTGATGGTATCGAACTACTCTAATTGCAACGTCCAATGATGCAAAACTGCAATCCAGCAACAGAATCTGAAGAAATTGTGTTCCTAGGCAAACCACTAAAAATTCCAAAATTTCTGAGTTTGTACTATANACAACAGAATCTGAAGAAATTGTGTTCCTAGGCAAACCACAAAATTCCAAAATTTCTGAGTTTGTACTATAAAAAACGACGGGGTCGGTCACTCTGTCTGCCACAATCCCGTCGTTGCTTACTAACTACGTGAGAAGAAAATTATTGCTTCCCATGCCTGAGAAAAAGTTTCACTGTTGTTGTACCATCCCGAAATCTTCTCCAGCGCCTTCTCCAAAAGGGAAAAAAGAATGAAGAAATTCCTTCTGCAAATCATACATTCCTTTCCCAAAATCATCTTGTTCAGAATTGGAAAATTTAAGAAAAATTTCCTTTGAAGATNTTCCAGCGCCTTCTCCAAAAGGGAAAAAAGAATAAAGAAATTCCTTCTGCAAATCATACATTCCTTTCCCAAAATCATCTTGTTCCGAATTGGAAAATTTAAGAAAAATTTCCTTTGAAGATTTTCCTTTCTTCTTCACGGTACACGTGAGCTCCCAACTAAAATTCCACCAGATAGTTCCACGCTGATCCTGTAGCCAAAAAGTCGGTAGACCACGACGCTTCCCGTCATTGCCTTCCACGAGATGGTTCACAAAGCGTTTGTCGCCTAGCAAAGGCCAGTCGTTGCCTTCTTCTGTAAGCCAAAAGCCCGTCGTTGCTTCGCAGATCGATGCAATCGCAACTGTAACGAAGGGTTCGATCATGAAGGCGAGTCCCGATACCGTCTTTGCTGCGTGCGACTGAGAAAGGAGAGGAAGGCAAAAAAGACGTGAGTTTCAAGTCTCGGTAAGCAGAGATCCTTCACGTCTTTGTTGATCGCGATGCGATCCCTTCGTTGTCTTCCCATAACGTAGCGAGCCCGTGTGTTTCTTCGCAACTACCTCCAATCGCGAGTTTCAGTCACAACTGCATGAACCAATTGGGCGAGGAATATCAGAAAATTTGATCACAACGATTTTAAAGATTTCAGATTCCATCAGAATTGACAAGGCTCTGATACCAATTTGATACGATATGGCGTCGAAATCGGCTGTGATTTTTACAAGAAATTAGTGCAAACATAATATTTCTTTAATAGTCCAACCAACTCACACAAATATAAAAGATAAACACCTACAATTCGAGAGGTAGACAATCCCTCCCAATTTCTAAAATTTGAGAGGTAGGAAATCTCTCCCAAAGGCTAGACCTAAAGACTTTTAGCTTAATATCATGCCTAGACCTAACCTTAAACATAATAAGCCTATTTATACCCAACAACAATAATAATAAAAGACTAAATTGCCCTTAGGCATACAAAAGACGAACTTGCCCTTAGACGCACATGGAGAATCAAGATTGCCTTGTAGAAAGACTACTTAAAGCGATGAAGGAAAGAATTAGCAATATGATTTAAGGAACTTTTAAGAGTGTTTTAAAACTACTCCCAGAGTTGAGATGTCACAAGGACTTTTAGATCAATCATTCATAGGCGACCATAGAGTACAAAAGCACTAACTTTAACCAATGATTTATGATACTTATCCTGATGATGAAGAAGAATCTACTCACGCACCTAGTCAAGTAGAGCAGCAAGATGAAAAGATAAAGGCTCAATTGAACAACGTACTTTTAAGGAAGTTGCAGAGATAAACGAGGTAAATAATAAATCCCTCATTTTGATCCTGACAAGGAGAGGATAAACCTGGACAATCATTTCTCTTACTTTAAATTAGTTGTTTCTTTATTTAACATTAATGATGCTTTAAAGCACAGGCTATTCTTGACTATATTCAAGAAGTTGCCTGTAAGAATATCATTTAGAAGATCATCTTTTTCGCCTCATTTAGAAGTTTTTTTTATTACTCAACTTGCCAACGCATAGAGGAGGTCAAAGAACATACAAGCCTTATAGAAAGTGAGTCGTGGAACAGATGAATCATTGAGCAGCTTCATCGCAAGGTTCTACAATGAGATGTCAGATGTGAAGAATTTGGATCTGGATGTGACTTGATCTACCATCACACAAGATCGAAGAGAAGAACTTTTCCGGTATACACTTAATTTGCAGCAACTGAGGACTTGGTTTAGTTGCTATAACTCCCAAATAGTCATGTCAGTCTAGAGGAGTACAATTGCGGGTTATGTGCCTCAACCTCAACTCAACCAAAGAGCTTCAACTCGGTAATAAATTTTGGCAATTTCTCAAGGATCAAGAAATACAAATTCTTCCGATCAAAGAAGAGAGAGATCACCACCTAAATGCGAGTATCCAACTATTACCTCTTAAAGAGTTTCATTCAATGGATGAACTTACAAAAACTGTTTCAAATAAAGATTACTTCAAATGGCCTCTGCCAATGAAAGCAAAGTATATTATGCTTTTCTTAAGGATCATAGACTTGACATGAAAGATTGCCGATACCTCAAAATCTTAACTGAGGAACAGAAAAAAAATATATATTGAAGTTGATTTTAGCCGATCCTGGTAGGACATAAGGGAAGGCTTCGATGAAAGACTAGAACAATAGACCCATCTTGGCACATGTGATCCACATTGCTGTTGGTGTTTGATGCAGCACTAGAGGATCGCAGGTTCTCGCGACATAGGATCGAACTGGATGGGTCCCGTCCCGGGGGAAAATCTATAGCAAGAATTTTCCTGCTATTTGGACTAATGGATTTGTGAACTCTAATTTATCATATTTTGACTTCTAATTAGAGTTTAATTTAGATGTTATTATAAACATATTATGTGAAATAGTTGGAAAACCTTCTGTTTTGTTTATGTTATTTAGAAATTTTTTTCTCCCTACTTTCTCTATTGAAGTGTTTTATTCTTTGATTTCTATCAGAAGGTATGCCTGGAATTTGATTGGTTCGAGAAGGTGATCTCTCCTGAAAATCTAAAGGCTTCCTCTCAAAACCTGCTACCAGATGCTGTCGACATTAGAAATCTATTATTTTTCTTTAATCGGCCTGCTGTCCAGCCGTTGATTGCATTGGAATTCAGCTGTCATTACTTCTCCTGCCTTCGTTACTCGTCCTACGACTTACCTAACAATTTTCCGTGTGTCTCATATCATCTAGGAATCATAGATCAATGGCATTTCATATCAGAGCCTAACAAACCCTAATTTTTTAAGGATTTGTCTTTCTTGCTCTCAAACCAAACTTTCACATAGATTAATCTAATACCCACACAAAAAATTATCCTTAAATCATCCATTTAACATTAACACTAACCCAGCCCTAACCGTAAACCACCATTTCCTTTAAATCTAAAATTTTAATTAAAAGAAAGAGACGTCATGCTGCAAAGGGAAACCCCTCAACAAAGTGTTCAGGATCTTACAATTGAAGATGCAGAAAAAATTTCTCCAATCGCATCAGAGGCTCATCAATTTAGAAAGAAGGCAACATGTAAAAATCACCCACAACAACAGTGACCACTTAGATGGAGATGAGGAGGTAAACCCTTTTCCTCAAAAATTTTCAAGCAATGAAGAGTTGCTGCTACGTCATTTTGACATTGAGTATAGAAGGAGAGAGGGTAGAGTAAAAATGAATTTACTGAATTTTGATGATCATATAGATTCAGACTAGCTCATTGAGTTAACTCCAAAAAGTGAAACGAGTTTTAAGTGCAATGATGTTCCACCTAATATAAGGGTAAAACTAATCGCTATAAAGTTATTGAAGAGTGCATCTCTATCCAGAAAAAAATTGAAGCACCTACGCTAATGCGAGGAAAAAGCAAAATCACTATGTGGTTCGAGATGAATATAGAGAAGAAACAAGTAACTACAAGCATATTACAAACAAAACGTATTCTTTAGACTTCACCATTACATAGAAAAACATCTCAGTAGAGGGGCACATTACTAAATTTGAGTAACTTATATTGAAGTATGAACTAGTTTAGCCAGAGGAGAACGCCATAGCCTAATATCTTGGAGGGTTGACACCGTCCTTTGGCAATGTGGTGCATTTACAACACGATTGAACGTAAGAGAATGCCCAGACTTTTAACTTTGAAGGTGAAGAGACAACACAATAATATCAGGCATCACTTGATAAATAGGAATCAAACATTGGGTTGGGCAGCAGGACGTTGATTAAAATACAAATACCTATCTCTCGTGAAATAAAGCCAACATAGGAGGAAAAGAGGACTGATCGAACCAACACCCCAAAATATTTTTAGACAGGAAGTCTTTTAACTGTTATGGGTACAAGTACATTGCATCCAACTGCTCGAGTAGGAGGGTAATTTATTTTACTAAGTAGAGAATTTGTGGAGGAGGCAGAGTGAAAACCCATACGAGAAAACTAGCGAGTACTAGCTACTCATAGATAACAATGAAATGCTTGTGGTTCAATTAGTTCTCCAGACTAAGCCTACGAGGGATGAGTGGTGGTTTAGATGTAATATTTTTCATACACAATATATTGTAACTGGGAATATGTGCAGTTTCATTATAAATGAAGGCAGTTATGAAAATATGATATCCATATAGATTGTGGACAAATTTATCCTCACCACCTAAAAGCATTCCCAACCAGATTCCCTAACATGGTTGAAGAAAGTGAATAAGATTAGCATCGAAAGGAAACCCTATAGAATTTTTAATTAAATTTAAGTTCTAGGATCATGTTTGGTGTGATGTCATGCCTATGAATGCATTTCATATTTTTTAGGCCGACTGTAGTAGTATGATGGTTACACTTTATGAAGGTCACAAAAACATATCATTTATCAAGGACAAAAAGCTTAATTGTATTTATGTTATTGAAGGATTCAACAGTGATGAGTACTCAAACAGAGATGGGAGTTAGCATGCCTCGTGATACATTTCTACAGGCTATGAGAGAGGCACCAGTGGGATTGGCCTTGATGATGCTAGACTGTAATGATAAGGAAGAGCAAATACATGAGACAATGCAACCACTATTGGATGTGTTTCTGGATATTGAATGCCAAACTACTACCTAAATTACCACCACTATGAGAGATTCATCATGCTACAAATCTTGTCCTAAAATCAATGCTCCTCAACAGACCAATCTATCAGATGCGACTAAAAGAGTATGAACTGTCGAAGTAAGTTCAAAATTTGATGACTCGAGAACTAATCCATGAGAGCATTAGTTTGCGCATTATTCCAACTATGAGCCAAAAAAGATAGTTCTTGGCATATGTGCATCAATAGTAAGGTCGTAAATAAGTTCACTATCAAATAACAATTTCTTATTTTGAGATTGAATGATTTGTATGATCAATTAAATGGAGTCTTGCAAGTGGATCGAGATGAGACCAAAAGAAGAATGGAGAGTTGCCTTTAAAACATGAGATACATTGCATCAGTGGATGGTCATGTCATTTAGCCTGTCCAACGCCCCAAATACCTTTTATGAAAATGATGAACCAAGTCTTCCGAACCATCATGGAAAAATTCATGGTTGTAAACTTTGACAATATTATGGTTTACAACCATTCAAAGGAGCATCTACAATATATGTGATAGATTGTTGGAGTTTTATGGATAAAGTAATTATATGACACTCGGATAAGTACACTTTTTTATACCACAGACGTGCTTCGTAGGGTACATTGTTTCAACTGCCATCATTGATATGAACCCTGTCACGACCCGACCCGAGACTTGAAATTAACAAAGACGGAAACGGATAGTCGAACAATAAAATCAATTATCTTCTATTTTATTTCTATCACTATCATAAAATCATGAAAGAGCCACTAAATGAAGCAATTAAAATAAACAAATAGAAATTTGTATCGTTTCAATTGATGTTCTCACTCCTATACATATTTGATTCTCATCTATTAATCTTGGTCAAAAGCTTAAAATCAAAAAAAATATTAAAGCAACATAATGAGTTATCTAAAGATAACTCAAGAGTAATCACACTTCTTAACTAAGTAACAACAACAACAATAAAGCCTTAATCCCACTACATGGGGTCGACTACATGAATCCTTTTTCTTCATTGCGTCCTATTTAGTGTCATATTTTCATTTAGTTCTAATAAATTAATATCATTTTTAATACAATAAGCCCAAGTCTTCCTAGGTCTACCTCTGTCTTTCTTAACACAAGTCGAATCTAAAACATCTACTCTCCTAATCGGATCATCTAATGGTCGACGTTTAATATG
>JXCR01136861.1:39239-63091 GCA_002079205.1 Phalaenopsis hybrid cultivar
TTTTTATTTTGATTCAATTAATATAATATATTTTATTTGTTTAAATATTGAACTTATTATGTCAAAATAGATATTATTGCCATTATATTTCAGAATACGCTATATTTATTTTACACCCAATCAAATAGGAATAGTAGTTTCCTTGCATTTACCTTATTCACAACCAAACAACTCAGAGTATTCAAACTACATAACATTTACTTCACATCTCGAGTATAGTTAAATTCTAAATGCAGAAAACCAAACAATCCCTAAAAATGATTTAGGGGCAGGTTTTAACTTCCCTAAAATTTTACTTCGAATTTATTTTTCATCAAACCAAGCCCAAACACTTTACATCCAAAAATCTCCAAATCAAATATTTCTTAGGAAAATAAAAATTGACAAACTCCTAACCAGAATGGTAAAGATATTCTGCCATTTAAAATCGTACTGCATGACAAACCATCGTCTAGCTTCGTTTATTGGAAACTGACTCCTATAGAGGCATAGGTTTTGAGGATAGGTATTTGTACATGTTCAAATGTTTAGTGCTTTNAAAATCGCACTGCATGACAAACCATCATCTAGCTTCGTTTATTGGAAACTATGACTCCTATAGAGGCATAGGTTTTGAGGATAGGTATTTGTACATGTTCAAATGTTTAGTGCTTTTGCAAACCTATTAAAAAAAATTAAAAAATAATAATAAATAAATCTACTACTACTTATTTAAAAAATACAACTCAAAGCTAGAAACTACAGTGCTTAGATATATTTTTGAGATATACATGAATTCAAAGGATAATCAAAACAGATAATGTCTCTAGATCATANAAATAAATCTACTACTACTTATTAAAAAAATACAACTCAAAGCTAGAAACTACAGTGCTTAGATATATTTTTGAGATATTCATGAATTCAAAGGATAATCAAAACAGATAATGTCTCTAGATCATACCAATAAGAATGATATAGAAAATTTATAATCATTCTAGAAAAAGATGGGAATTAGGATCATTTATTTTGCTGAAAAATAAGTGTGGAGTAGAAAGGAATACAATGTAATATAAATGTGTTTTTAAAATGTTCGGAGTCATTCTTTTTTAGTGTAAAGCAAATGCAAAAGATCAACATTTTGNTAAGTGTGGACTAGAAAGGAATACAATGTAATATAAATGTGTTCTTAAAATGTTCGGAGTCCTTCTTTTTTAGTGTAAAGCAAATGCAAGAGATCAACATTTTGTGATTGGCTTGAAGTAATTAATTCAGCATAAAGCTCGATGTGGTGGAGAGCTGTGGTAGCGATAGTTGGTGGTGGAAACTNCAAGTGTGGAGTAGAAAGGAATACAATGTAACATAAATGTGTTTTTAAAATGTTCGGAGTCATTCTTTTTTAGTGTAAAGCAAATGCAAAAGATCAACATTTTCTGATTAGTTTGAAGTAATTAATTCAGCATAAAGCTCGATGTGGTGGAGAGCTGTGGTAGCGATAGTTGGTGGTGGAAACTNGTGATTGGTTTGAAGTAATTAATTCAGCATAAAGCTCGATGTGGTTGAGAGCTGTGGTAGCGATAGTTGGTGGTGGAAACTGTGAGTGGCTGGTAATGACTACTAACTGGAAATAGTGNAGACTGCTAACTGGAAATAGTGGGTGACCAAAGGCGGTGGATGCACCAGGCAGTTGGCAGCTGCACTAGAGACAACGANGGAAATAGTGGGTGACCAAAGGCGGTGGATGCACCAGGCAGTTGGCAGCTGCACTAGAGACAACGACCAACAAAAAAGAGCAAAGGATAGGGGCAACGATGACAAACAAAACTTCACTCTTATGATAAATTTAGAACCTGGCCAAAAGAGGACAAATTCCAAATACATTGAAAATAAAACAATAGGTAAATTCCAAATACTTTAAAATTTAACATTGTATTTCTTTTACATCCAAAGCAAACAACTAAATTTTAAAAATCCTATATTCCTTTTACTTTGCACCAATTTTTCCATAACCAAACAGTCCCTTAAAAAATGTGAGTTATATATCATATCCAGTAAAACAAATGTTAACCAAGATAGCTTTCTACGGGCTGTTCAATTTTGATGATTTTACTTCAATACTTAGACTAAAAGAGTTTCAAACTAAACATGCTTGAGAAGAATTTTAAGACATCAAGTTGATTGAGACCCTAGTTTAGGTCAATCTCTTCCGTAGAATAGTGACCACATACTATAGTACACAAATTGTAAAACTAATAAAAGAGTCATACTAAAACAGGATGAATGTAACTTCCAACATGTAACAATACAATGCAAGTTTCCTAAAAACATGGAACCTGCTTGAGGCAGTACGAGAATTTGTCCAAAATGATCAATTAATGAAACTGTCAGCATCATAAACACAATGCAGCATATACAGAAATTTACCTATTGGACTTGATCCCCCATTGCACCACACAACCTCTCCCAAAATAATCTAGCTTCACTCAGGAAGCCTAAGAGCCTTTTCCTTTATCAATCAAACAACATTTCACCAATCCAAGTTGTCTTCCAAATTTTCTAAAAGAGGGCACAAGGGTCTATCTCGTTATCTACATACAAATTCAAAGATCTAGATAAATTATAGATTGTTAGATATACCTAGTCAAAACAATGCAATACTTGTGAGGGTTGAAGGCACCAAAAGACCTTAAACTAGTGCAAAAGGAAAATATTTACAGACTCCATCACAGTTAACTTGTGTTGTAATGTGAGAGAAAGAACCGAAAGTCTGGATGATCCACCTTTTGAAACTGAAGCCATTCCTCAGCAGCTTGCAATAAAGAACTTGCAAACTGCTGCTCATAAAGATTTTTATTAGTCCAAATTGAACCTTTGAGCTTGTATGAAGCTAAACCAAATACAGGCAATGATAACTTAGCTGGCATCTGGGTAAAGTCATTAGCTTCCCTGACTCTACAGCTATCATTCAGCTCAGAATGTCCATTGCATGAATCTGACACAATGGAAATTGATACATTATATGCATAAGGATGCCACAACGTGGGATGATCAATTGACTCAGAATCTTAGCATAATCAATGCATAAAATAGTGATGAGAAAATGCATACTTTTGAGTGAAGTTGACAAAGTATGGAAAGTCAAAAAGCAAGCATCCAAATCCCGTAATGTTGGTCCAGTGGGTATCCTGTATATAGGATACCTACGCAGTTTTTAATTAAAGGTGAAACATTAGATACTGAACGACACAAAAAAATTAGTTTGATAAACAACAAAAATTCATGAAGATTTGATAAGTAATTGCTGCAAAATTTAAGAGATGAGAAAACAAACTTAAGATTTCAAAAGAAAGATATTCTATCAAAAGATTTCAGCATCATGAAATCAAGAATTACCAAGCAACAGATATCCAACTGTTGGGAAGCAAATCACAACTCCTGTATGTCATTAGCTGAGGAAATTTGTTTGCAAGTAGTGAAATCTGCAATAGTTAACTATAAGAAAGGATACATGAGATTGAAGAAATACAGATACCTAAAGCATACTTGCCTTCTCTGCTAAGGGTTCTCTTCCATAGGGAGGATTATGCTCCAGATACTCGAATACTGGTAGCATTGTCTGCTTGCAAACTCCATTTTCTTCACCAACAAGACCATGCTGATCTTTATGACAAATAGTTGTTGAAGAATCCCTTCTCTTTCTAAATGTTCGTTCAGCTTCACTCTCACTGCTAACATCACTGCTCGTATCCTGATAAATTCCAGCATTGCTTTCCTCGCCAAGTTGCCTAAAGTATAAGAAAACTAGTTTAACGTCAATGGCATTAGTATAGAAAAACTCTGTATAAGCTTTCCAATAAACTTCTTTTACATGCCATTTTATCGAAACATGGCATTGCTGCACCCAAATATGAAACCACCCATGGTTTAAATAACAAAAGTACCTGTCAAGACAAATCATATGAGAAAAAAAAGAAGTACGATGCTTTTATAGCATTGGTGTAAACCTTATATTTTGTCACTCATCTTAAAAGGCTTAACCATGATAAATATGAAATAAATAATAGTAATATAATAATTAATTAATTAATCACTTGATTACTCAGAAAAAATCATGTGATCAATAAATTTTTAATTAAGATAATAATGTTACTTAAAACGGCATAATTAAGTAATTACTCATAATAACAATAAATTATGGTTAATCATAATTTTAATTCAGATTATTATGATACTTTAGAATGAAATAATTAATAATAACTTAATTACTCATAACAACAACAACAACAACAACAAGCCTTTAGCCCACTACATGAGGTCAGATCCATGAATCCCTTTTCTCCATTGCGTCCTATTGAGTTTCATATTTTCATTTAATTCTAATGGATTAAGATCATCTTTTATAAAATATGCTTAAGTTTTTTTGGGTCTACCTTTGTCTTTCATAACATAAGTAAATCTAAAACAACTACTCTACTAACTGGATCATCAGATAGTCGACGTTCAATGTGACCAAACCATCTAAGCTGACTCTCTCTGATCTTGTTTGCCACTGGAGCTAGACCAACCCTATCAAGAAAAGATTCATTTCACATTTTGTCTCTAAGTGTCAAGCCACTCATCCCCTTAAGCATTCTCATCTCAGCAACACTTAACTTTATTTTATACTTCCCTTTTAAAAGCCAACATTTTGCGCCATAGAGCATGCATGTCTCACCACCATCTTATAAAATTTTCCTTCAAGTCTAAAAAGTACTTTTCTATCACACAATAGACTCGATGCATTCCTCCACTTCAACCAACCAACTTTAGTTCTACTAATGTCATCCCCATCTATATCACCACACTTTGAACAATAGACCCTAGATATAAAAGTTAATTACTCATAAGAGAATAAATATTATCACTAAAGTTTTTAATTATGATCAATTTAGCATATTTAAAGGAGTTGTGATAGTTTTAATTAGATAAGATTCAAATAATAATTATTGATGATAATTCACGCCAAGCTATAAATTAGATACTATTTATGTAGCAAATGAGCTTAAGATAAAATAAAACCAAATAGTTTTCTAAACATATATTGATTTACGTCAACCTAACTTTTTACCAAACACATAGTTTGATCCCATTTGAAGGCAAACATAGATTATTTGGCTTACTTTGAACCACAACAAAATATTTCCAGAGTGATCTTATCAGTAACTATTACAAGCTTTGCAGTGCGTAGAACTTGAATATGGTGAAAGAAAAAGTCTAAATTCGCCACTACAAAGCTTAAATGTGGTTTCAAGGCCAAACATTATGTTAAAGTAAATTTTAAGCCAAACGTCTGCAGTGGGAATTTTGTTATTGTAGAGAACAAGGATGCTCAACGTGTAGGGGATGTGCAGGCGGATCACTGTGAGATAATCTTGTTTGCCTATAATACTGCCCCTTGATTTTTCCGAAAAACTCGGCTTTAGATTTTTCTATTAGCGTGAACATTCAGAATTCCCATGAACTTGCGCTCTCTCTCTCTGACATGCACTCACACTACATAATCACATTGGGAGAAGCACATACACAGCTACTCAAGAATGATATAGAATTAACTGATTAAATTTTAGAGGTTTGATAAAGTGCACTCTCCAAACTCTTTGTGTCTGCATAACTAATGTACATAGTGTAGACCACAATCTGATCCGCAGTTCAGATTTAGTACAAGACTTGCTCGGCAATCAAGGATGAGTTTGATCTCAAAAGGTGTTGTCTAAACAAAAAGCACAACCAACTCAGTCCAAGAAAATTGCTATCATTTATTATATAAAGAGAAGGTTGTATTGACAACAGTGCCAAATATTATTGATTACTGCAGAGAACGGACGACAAATGGATCAAATTATGTACTGAAGAGGATAAAGAAATTCACAGAATAAAATTAATTGAATACTAACAGAAACATGATTAAATTAATCAAAAGGGTAACATGGGATAGATAGATAGCCATATGCAAAGAAGCACCAACACATCTAATCAAGTCATGGGATCACAAAGCGTAATAAGTTGCTCCATCCTTACTGTATTGTCATATTATTGAACTCAAAAGGTCATTCAATAAAAGGGAAAAGCTGCATGCTGCTTAAAAGAAACTTCAATACTAATTTCCATAAATCATTATAAAAGGACATGCAGTATTGACTATAGTAAATAAAGAGATACATTAGTAGTAGTTATCTAAGCTATTAATACAGAGGACTCATGTAAGATCACACGTCAAAATGATGTCAAAACCTATCATAAACTGCCGGAATTCATAACGTCATATGTATTTACATGCATGCCTATGTGGGTTTGTGCATCTAAGCACATGCATGCGTAAAATTGAATGCATGCACTTACGCAGAGGTCTGTTCTGTATAAGCATCTGTACTGAAATTAAACCCTAATATAGAAGCTTTGCCCATCACAGAATGAATGAGTTGAACTTCGAGCTTCATATAAGTTTTATGAGCTTAAGAGTAAAAGCTTAACAAAATCCATGTAGCTACGATAACAAGTTGATAGAATATACACAAGTATGCACAAACACATCCATAAAATTGATGATTTAAAATTACGCAATTTATGGTGAACTCAGCCTGAGATGCACAAAAATGTATTGAGGCATACACCTCACATGAACAACCAACAGTCCAGTATCTAGTATAGAGGCCATCTACCCTGCAAAATCATGTCAGTCGCAGTCTCCAAATGCAACAAAACCTCTCAAAATTTGATCCTTTGCACCACAATCATCATGAAAATCACTTTTAACTAACACTCGGAAAATATAGGAAAACATTGGTTTATATGGATAGAATCAAGGAAATGGAAATTCTAATGGCATAGCTAATCTTTCTTCATCCAAATTACTCTAATTTTCCATTCTCTGTTATTATACCTACTTGTGCGTTCATCTTTTCCATGGATATCCGAGTCATAGGACTTTCCTATCGACTATCTTAAAGGACTAGTGTCGGGACCCACACCATTTGGAAACTTGAACCATCACTTAACTCTTTTGCGAAGCCTCACAATGGTGGTCCCAAGCCATCCCCATTTGGTCGAGTGGTTATAATTCTGAGTTGAGTGGCTAAGATCATGTATCATCACCACTGGGTTGAGTGGCTAAGACCACACGTCAGGGTCCGAGTAGAGTTCCTATAGGGTTTAAAAGTCTTAAGACACCCATAATGACTTTAGTACATTCGCACACACAAATATCATAGTTCGTGTCACTAACACTTGTAAAGGCTTCACAATTAATCGAAACTTAAGTGAATTTTTTAAATGACCGATCAAAAACCTGAAATTCGAATTTAACGCATTTTTAACCCGATCGTCGATGAGTTTGTCTGGAAGACTCTAGATGACAAACAGACTGCGTCGGCGAGTCAAAAACGTC
This sequence comes from Phalaenopsis hybrid cultivar, assembly GCA_002079205.1. NCBI lineage: Eukaryota > Viridiplantae > Streptophyta > Magnoliopsida > Asparagales > Orchidaceae > Phalaenopsis > Phalaenopsis hybrid cultivar. Next base: position 46,642 of record JXCR01136861.1, read on the forward strand.
AACTTTACGTAAGAATGACACTCAAATTGCTATAATTCCACACACGAACAAATTGCATGCAAATCGATGAATTCGTCTGAACGACCCCGGATAACGAAACAGACCGCTTCGGCGCGTCCGGAAAGTCGAAATTATTTAGAAATGACATCAAGTTTGCCATGACTTCATGCACAAGTAAGAAATGCACGAATCGAGAATTTNGTGCCGGAATTCATAACGTCATATGTATTTACATGCATGCCTATGTGAGTTTGTGCATCTAAGCACATGCATGCGTAAAATTGAATGCATGCACTTACGCAGAGGTCTGTTCTGTATAAGCATCTGTACTGAAATTAAACCCTAATATAGAAGCTTTGCCCATCACAGAATGAATGAGTTGAACTTCAAGCTTCATATAAGTTTTATGAGCTTAAGAGTAAAAGCTTAACAAAATCCATGTAGCTACGATAACAAGTTGATAGAATATACACAAGCATGCACAAACACATCCATAAAATTGATGATTTAAAATTACGCAATTTATGGTCAACTCAGCCTGAGATGCACAAAAATGTATTGAGGCATACACCTCACATGAACAACCAACACTCCAGCATCTAGTATAGAGGCCATCTACCCTGAATCACGTCAGTCGCAGTCTCCAATTGCAACAAAACCTCTCAAAATTTGATCCTTTGCACCACAATCATCATGAAAATCACTTTTAACTAACACTCGGAAAATATAGGAAAACATTGGTTTATATGGATAGAATCAAGGAAATGGAAATTCTAATGGCATAGCTAATCTTTCTTCATCCAAATTACTCTAATTTTCCATTCTCTGTTATTATACCTACTTGTGCGTTCATCTTTTCCATGGATATCCGAGTCATAGGACTTTCCTATCGACTATCTTAAAGGACTAGTGTCGGGACCCACACCATTTGGAAACTCGAACCATCACTTAACTCTTTTGTGAAGCCTCACAATGGTGGTCCCAAGCCATCCCCATTTGGTCGAGTGGTTATGATTCTGAGTTGAGCACCACTGGGTTGAGTGGCTAAGACCACACGTCAGGTCCTAGTAGAGTTCCTATTGGGTTTAAAAGTCTTAAGACACCCATAATGACTTTAGTGCATTCGCACACACAAATATCATAGTTCGTGTCACTAACACCTGTAAAGGCTTCACAATTAATCGAAACTTAAATCAAATTTTAAATGACCGATCAAAAACCCGAAATTCGAATTTGACGCATTTTTAACCTGATTGTCGATGAGTTTGTCTGGAAGACTCTAGATGACAAACAGACTGCGTCGGCGAGTCAAAAACGTCAACTTTACGTAAGAATGACACTCAAATTGCATGCAAATCGATGAATTCGTCTGAACGACCCCGGATAACGAAACAGACAGCTTCGGCGCGTCCGGAAAGTCAAAATTATTTAGAAATGACATCAAGTTTGCCATGACTTCATGCACAAGTAAGAAATGCACGAATCGAGAATTTTAAATATTAAACATTATAAAAAAAATAACAATAATAATAATAATAAAAGAAAATCCCACTTAATCCCTACTCATGCACTCAGACTGGCGACCCAGGCATGCCCTAGCAATCGGCCGCACACGGCAGTCTCCCTCTCGCTCGACATTTCGCCCGAGCCCGATTCCTCCAACCATTTAATAATTGGAGAAATGGGATGCATAACAGGTGATTCTAATATATTTGTATAGCCTTCTTCTCTCACAATTATATTTTTTTGAATATGGAATGCTTACTGTTGGGAGTGATAGTGCTGTTTAGCTTTCTTCCTATGTATAATCCAAAGAAATATATACACAGGATGGGACTGTTTTGAACGACTGTTTTCTGTAGTTTTTTTTTTATTTATGAGCTTTTGGATCCTTCTTGTTTGTTTGAAAGTGATGAAGCTTCGGACATTTTCTTTTTCTTTAGGAAGGGATGTCTTTAAAAGAGAAGCATAATAATAAGTTAAGTGTTGCCGAGATAAGAATGATTAGGTGGATGAGTGGCTTTACACTTAGAGACAAAATGCAAAATGAATATATTCGTGATAAGGTTGGTGTAGCTCATGTGACAGACAAATTTAAAGAAAATCGTCTTAGATGGTTTGGTCACATTAAACGTCGACCATCTGATGATCTGATTAGGAGAGTAGATGTTTTAGATTCGACTTGTGTTAAGAAAAGCAGAGGTAGACCTAGGAAGACTTGGGCTTATTAAAATGATCTGAATTTACTAGAACTAAATGAAAATAAGACACTAAATAGGACAGAGTGGAGAAAAAGGATTTATGTATCTGATAAGCTTTGTTGTTGTTGTTGTTGTTGTTGTTGTGTAGAAGGGATGTCAGCTTATTTCAATTGTTTGAAGCACTATGAAATCCACCTATATCTCTATTGTTTATATTCATTTTTCTTTTAAGTCAGTTCATTTTAAAAACAAGAACATGAGTTTTAGGCTGGTCTTAACTATTCTTTGGAAAATTTACATACATACCACACAATTCTTATATATTTACGTATCTAGCACCTTAACTATGTGAATTTCACCTTCTAAAGATAAAATGATGGCATGATTGTGTGGCTTGCATGGAAGTTACAGGATTTTTTTTTAATTGTGTGGTTCTAAAGATAAAATGAAAAGGGGCTTTAAACACTCCCTTGGTGGTTGCTTTTAAAGACAGAGTTGGTGACTTTTGGGTAACATCTATTGGGTTCATTTGGTAGATTTTTGAAGACTTCTATGCATCGATTTGAGCACTTTAAGTGCTGATTTTTTAAGGCTTTTATACATCGATTGAGGCACTTTAAGTGCTAATATTTTTAGGCTTTTACGCACATTTTGGGACTGATTTGAACATTGTTTTAAAAGAATTTAAACGTTTTTAGGCCGATTCACTTGCGGTTTTGCTTCTTAGCTGACTATTTTTACAAGTGGGTCAGCCTCTTTCTCCGTTGATTTGCTTTTGTTATCTTTTTTCTTATCAATGGTTAAGTTAAAAATGAGAATTTCTGATTTAATTATTTTCAGGATTGATTCACGCCTTAAAAAAAGGGGGTGATCAGAGGAGAGGGAACTAAAAGAAAAATAATGATAATCAGTCTGTTGAGATGATTGAAACCCAAAGGAAAATAAGATAGCAAATTATTCACCATTTTTTCACATAAGGATAAAATTTTAATTGTAAGAATTGAGAGAAAAATAAAAGCTTAAATAATTCAAGAGTTGGGGGCATGAATTGAAAGAACAATAGTTTATCAATTATGACCCCTGAGCATTGGTTAAACTTAGGCTCAATTGGTTTAATTAGGATTGAAGCACATTTCATGAACCTTTTTTTGGCAAAATCATAGGTTTACCTCTTAGGTCTTAAGAGCATAATAGTAAACTAAGTTTGATCTAAAGATGTTTGAGAATTAGTTGGAAACACTTAATTGAAGATAGAACACTTTAAAACACTTCAAGCTCAAATTAAAGTGCGGGCTTCCTAGATTTTAGAAGCACACCCTAAGTAAGAGTTCATTTACCTAATTTTTAAATGGATACTGAAGCTAGACACTTAACCCTAATTCATAAGTTAATTAAAGCAATAGACAGGATATGCACCAGGGTGTGGTTCATAACTGATTCAATTAAATTAAATACTGAAATTCTCGTCATAACTTAATCTAAAATAAAACTCAATGCTCCAGGATTTGAGTTTGAATCTTACACTCAAATCCTCCTGACAATTCGGGACATTCTCAATGTCACATATGAATCACATACCCTTGGTCCTTTATACGTGACATTGTGCTTTGTTTTATTTGTTTGTATCTTTTTCCTACGATTTGTTTCGAATCTCTGTAGGTCACTTTCAGTTTTCCTCAGGGTTTTCCATATGCTACTCCGTCATTTATTAATACATAAACACATGTTTGTCCTGCTAGCTAAATTTTTCTACTATGTTTTTACCTGCGAGGCTAATCTCATTTACAAGTATAGCAATAACAAGAAACTCAGGTACACAAAGTTTACAGTACATTTATAGCATTTTACTGTATTTTCTTTATTGCTCTTTACAATGTCTTTCCTTTATACGGCTTTTATTTGTCTCACCTTATACTATTTTCATTTACTGTACTTCCTTATAGCATAATTAGTTTATGTATGCTTTAAATTAACTACAAAACATTTTGGATATAGCCTGATTTAAGAGGTATACAATAGTAAGTCACCAAATAACAATATTGCACGCTCACATATAAGATAGTAAGCCTGAAACTATTACTACATGGAGCATGAAGCAACTCTTCGTGGGCAGCACGACCAGGATGTAGTGGAGAGAAGATGACGATCTACAACAGTACAACAAATCTACGGCAACTAAATATTTTCCTTAGTTTAAATAACAAACCATAGGATTTCGAGTTGGTTCGCCTAACGCAACGTCAACCCTCGCATATTATTTTTAGGCTTTTAAACAACCGTGTTGTGCAATTATAAGTCCTAACACTTTTTAGGATTCTGAGGTTGTCGTACGATACTGTATAAATCCTTCTATCTCCAGGCTATTTGCACGATCAGATATCGTGCGAATATAAGTCGTAAACTCTAAATAAATCGCAGGATTGAATCATTAAATAAATATCATTTCAAAGACATAAAGTCAAACAATATGATAGATATGAAGTCGCATCGTATTCGTGATATCCCCTACTCTTCATTCTTTTGGATTCCTTAAAATGATTGTTCCTATTTGAACAACTCTCATTTGACTTTCCCGTATCCAATCTTGAAAACTTGAACTTTGAAATCTTGAAGGCAGAACCACTTATCTTAATCAAGAGTCTTCTCAAGTGATCATGGTCATTTAAGATGTAATTAATTATAGGAGCTTGCTTTTATAGGAAACTAAAAAACTTAGATAAATAAACCCTATCTAATCTTTATATTAGGTAGGGAAACTTGTTGGTCAAACATAAAAAGTTTCGCATGCCAAATAAATGTCACAAAATTCTTTGGTTTTGTGGTTGAACCTACTACAAATGGTATGTTTATCCTTCAGGATAGTGTATTATTTGTGGTATCGCGTTCAGCAATCCAAACTATCAAATATGTGAGACATGTTTGGTCTCATTTATTTTAAAATCAAAATACTATTTTTTTAAAAAAATCAAAATTACATTAATATCTATATATACTTAAATTCAAATTTAAATCAATTTTCCAAAATCCCGACCGACAGACACGGGCCACCGAAAAAGTTTAGATTTCTTTTCTTATGATTTCTTTCCAATCATCTTTCATTTTTTTAGTAATTTCCTGTGTATGTGTTGTATTAGGATTTGGAAGACATTTTTGGGATTGTTTCCTGTCAGGACAGCCATCGGTGTCTACGTTTCCCATTCCAGAGTTGTATCCAAAGGTAAGGAGGAGCTTCAATTGTAACTCGTCCCAGGTAGTGACCATCTACCAAGGCACAAAAGGTTCTCTGGCGGTAACTCGCTCATGCGATAATATTTATCATGTTTCCCCTTATCCAGCCACCAACTCCATCCTTCTCTCTCCTCTTTGTTGTTGTTGTTGTTGTTGTTTCCAGCCACCTGCTTCACTATTTTCACTGTTCTAGCCCCCTAGCTCCGCTGCGATAGCCCCCCAGCTCATTCCCTTTGTTATTTTACCCTCGTCCCACCATTTGCTATCACCATTGAGTCTCAAGAACCCTTCCTTCGTTGTCCTATCGTTGTACAGTCATTTAGTGACATTGTCACAGCCCCACAACTCCTCTCTTTGTTGTCGTGACCCTAGCCAACCCTTCCAACACCCTGCAACCACCTCCCTACTGCAACCGCCTCACCGCCCTATTGTCGCCCACCANTCATTTAGTGACATTGTCACAGCCCCACAACTCCTCTCTTTGTTGTCGTGAGCCTAGCCAACCCTTCCAACACCCTGCAATCACCTCCCTACTGCAACCGCCTCACCGCCCTATTGTCGCCCACCATCTAGTCATTCAACAGCCAATCACAGCCATCACTTGCTGCCTTCTGACCATTCCCGCACTTCCATGTGTATTTTTCCTCATTAAACCGCTGCATCACCACCCTCGATCTAAGCCCTAGTTGAGTTTGTGTCATGTCTTTTGATGTTTCCCAGTTTTGAGTGTCTTTTAGTTGTAATCCTTATTTGGTTTCAATAATAAAAGTTGCATTTTCGTTATCATTTGGGTTAACTCTAGTATCATTTGGTATTAGAGCTAACCTAACCCTAATCCTACCATAAGATTTATATCACCCCTCAAAATTTTTATCTTTCCTCCACCCTACTCATCTCCTTTCACCTACCTACACATGAAACCCTAACCACACTTCAATGAGACAATTGTCAAAATCTGACCCGGAATCTACCATGGAGGACATACAACGACTACTCCGCCAAGTACTATATCAGCTTAATGTCATTGAGAAAAGAACCCAGGGCGAGATCACCATCGACTCTAATAGCAAAATCCATGAAGNACCATCACTTGCTGCCTTCTGACCATTCCCGCACTTCCATGTGTGTTTTTCCACATTAAACCGTTGCATCACCACCCTCGATCTAAGCCCTAGTTGAGTTTGTGTCATGTCTTTTGATGTTTCCCAGTTTTGAGTGTCTTTTAGTTGTAATCCTTATTTGGTTTCAGTAATAAAAGTTGCATTTTCGTTATCATTTGGGTTAACTCCAGTATCATTTGGTATTGGAGCTAACCTAACCCTAATCCTACCATAAGATTTCTATCACCCCTCAAAAATTCTCTTTCCTCCACCCTACTCATCTCCTTTCACCTACCTACACATGAAACCCTAACCACACTTCAATGAGACAATTGTCGAAATCTGACCAGGAATCTACCATGGAGGACATACAACGACTACTCCGCCAAGTACTACATCAGCTTAATGTCATTGAGAAAAGAACCCAGGGCGAGATCACCATCGACTCTAATAGCAAAATCCATGAAGGATAGCAAGAACACATCGACTCTAATAGCAAAATCCATGAAGGATAGCAAGAACACATGAATCCCTTCCATAGGGATGAGTCCAATGGAGAAGAAGATAAGCCACAACACTTTGGAGTATAGTATTAGCAGAGGCCTAAAGCTGAAGTGCCTATTGAAAGATATAGAGATGAGGTATCTGTTAGATGATACTGAGATGAGGTGCCCTATTAGAAGACACAGATATGCAGNGTAAATCCTTCTATCTCTAGGCTATTTGCACGATCGGATATCGTGTGAATATAAGTCCTAAACTCTAAATAAATCGCAGGATTGAATCATTAAATAAATATCATCTCAAAGACATAAAGTCAAACAATATGATAGATATAAAGTCGCATCGTATTCGTGATATCCCCTGCTCTTCATTCCTTTGGATTCCTTAAAATAATTGTTCCTATTTGAACCACTTTCATTTGACTTTCCCGTATCCAAGCTTGGAAACTTGAACTTTGAAATCTTGAAGGTAGAACCACTTATCTTAATCAAGAGTCTTCTTAAGTGATCATGGTAATTTAAGATGTAATTAATTATAGGAGCTTGTTTTTATAGGAAACTAAAAAACCCAGATAAATAAACTCTATCTAATCTTTATATTAGGTAGGGAAACTTGTTGGTCAAACATAAAAAGTTTCGCAGGCCAAACAGATGTCACAAAATTCTTTAGTTTTGGTGGTTGAGCCTACTACAAATGGTATGTTTATCTTTCAGGATAGTGTATTATTTGTGGTATCGCGTTCAGCAATCCAAACTATCAAATATGTGAGACATGTTTGGTCTCATTTATTTTAAAATCAAAATACTATTTTTTAAAAAAAATCAAAATTACATTAATATCTATATATACTTAAATTCAAATTTAAATCAATTTTCCAAAATCCCGACCGACAGACACGGGCCACCGAAAAAGTTTAGATTTCTTTTCTTATGATTTCTTTCCAATCATCTTTCATTTTTTTAGTAATTTCCTGTGTATGTGTTGTATTAGGATTTGGAAGACATTTTTGGGGATTGTTTCCTGTCAGGACAGCCATCGGTGTCTACGTTTCCCATTCCAGAGTTGTATCCAAAGGTAAGGAGGAGCTTTAATTGTAACTTGTCCCAGGTAATGACCATCTACCAAGGCACAAAAGGTTCTCTGGCGGTAACTCGCTCATGCGAGAATATTTATCATGTTTCCCNCGTTTTTAGGCCGATTCACTTGCGGTTTTGCTTCTTAGCTGACTATTTTTACAAGTGGGTCAGCCTCTTTCTCCGTTGATTTGCTTTTGTTATCTTTTTTCTTATCAATGGTTAAGTTAAAAATGAGAATTTCTGATTTAATTATTTTCAGGATTGATTCACGCCTTAAAAAAAGGGGGTGATCAGAGGAGAGGGAACTAAAAGAAAAATAATGATAATCAGTCTGTTGAGATGATTGAAACCCAAAGGAAAATAAGATAGCAAATTATTCACCATTTTTTCACATAAGGATAAAATTTTAATTGTAAGAATTGAGAGAAAAATAAAAGCTTAAATAATTCAAGAGTTGGGGGCATGAATTGAAAGAACAATAGTTTATCAATTATGACCCCTGAGCATTGGTTAAACTTAGGCTCAATTGGTTTAATTAGGATTGAAGCACATTTCATGAACCTTTTTTTGGCAAAATCATAGGTTTACCTCTTAGGTCTTAAGAGCATAATAGTAAACTAAGTTTGATCTAAAGATGTTTGAGAATTAGTTGGAAACACTTAATTGAAGATAGAACACTTTAAAACACTTCAAGCTCAAATTAAAGTGCGGGCTTCCTAGATTTTAGAAGCACACCCTAAGTAAGAGTTCATTTACCTAATTTTTAAATGGATACTGAAGCTAGACACTTAACCCTAATTCATAAGTTAATTAAAGCAATAGACAGGATATGCACCAGGGTGTGGTTCATAACTGATTCAATTAAATTAAATACTGAAATTCTCGTCATAACTTAATCTAAAATAAAACTCAATGCTCCAGGATTTGAGTTTGAATCTTACACTCAAATCCTCCTGACAATTCGGGACATTCTCAATGTCACATATGAATCACATACCCTTGGTCCTTTATACGTGACATTGTGCTTTGTTTTATTTGTTTGTATCTTTTTCCTACGATTTGTTTCGAATCTCTGTAGGTCACTTTCAGTTTTCCTCAGGGTTTTCCATATGCTACTCCGTCATTTATTAATACATAAACACATGTTTGTCCTGCTAGCTAAATTTTTCTACTATGTTTTTACCTGCGAGGCTAATCTCATTTACAAGTATAGCAATAACAAGAAACTCAGGTACACAAAGTTTACAGTACATTTATAGCATTTTACTGTATTTTCTTTATTGCTCTTTACAATGTCTTTCCTTTATACGGCTTTTATTTGTCTCACCTTATACTATTTTCATTTACTGTACTTCCTTATAGCATAATTAGTTTATGTATGCTTTAAATTAACTACAAAACATTTTGGATATAGCCTGATTTAAGAGGTATACAATAGTAAGTCACCAAATAACAATATTGCACGCTCACATATAAGATAGTAAGCCTGAAACTATTACTACATGGAGCATGAAGCAACTCTTCGTGGGCAGCACGACCAGGATGTAGTGGAGAGGAGATGACGATCTACAACAGTACAACAAATCTACGGCAACTAAATATTTTCCTTAGTTTAAATAACAAACCATAGGATTTCGAGTTGGTTCGTCTAACGCAACGTCAATCCTCGCATATTATTTTTAGGTTTTTAAACAATCGTGTTGTGCAATTATAAGTCCTAACACTTTTTAGGATTCTGAGGTTGTCGTACGATATTGTGTAAATCCTTCTATCTCTAGGCTATTTGCACGATCGAATATCGTGCAAATATAAGTCCTAAACTCTAAATAAATCGCAGGATTGAATCATTAAATAAATATCATTTCAAAGACATAAAGTCAAACAATATGATAGATATGAAGTTGCATCGTATTCGTGATATCTCCTACTCTTCATTCCTTTGGATTCCTTAAAATAATTGTTCCTATTTGAACCACTTTCATTTAACTTTCCCGTATACAAGCTTGGAAACTTGAACTTTGAAATCTTGAATGTAGAACCACTTATCTTAATCAAGAGTCTTCTTAAGTGATCATGGTCATTTAATATGTAATTAATTATAGGAGCTTGCTTTTATAGGAAACTAAAAAACCCAGATAAATAAACCCTATCTAATCTTTATATTAGATAGGGAAACTTGTTGGTCAAACATAAAAAGTTTCGCAGGTCAAACAGATGTCACAAAATTCTTTGGTTTTGGAGGTTGAGTCTACTACAAATGGTATGTTTATCCTTTAGGATAGTGTATTATTTGTAGTATCGCGTTCAGCAATCCAAATTATCAAATATGTGAGACATGTTTGGTCTCATTTATTTTAAAATCAAAATACTATTTTAAAAAAAATCAAAATTACATTAATATCTATATATACTTAAATTCAAATTTAAATCAATTTTCCAAAATCCCGACCGACAGACACGGGCCACCGAAAAAGTTTAGATTTCATTTCTTATGATTTCTTTCCGATCATCTTTCATTTTTTTAGTAATTTCATGTGTGTTTGTTGTATTAGGATTTGGAAGACATTTTTGGGGATTGTTTCCTGTCAGGACAGCCATCGGTGTCTACGTTTCCCATTCCAGAGTTGTATCCAAAGGTAAGGAGGAGCTTCAATTGTAACTCGTCCCAGGTAGTGACCATCTACCAAGGCACAAAAGGTTCTCTGGCGGTAACTCGCTCATGCGATAATATTTATCATGTTTCCCCCTATCCAGCCACCAACTCCATCCTTCTCTCTCCTCTTTGTTGTTGTTGTTGTTGTTGTTGTTGTTTCCAGCCACCTGCTTCACTATTTTCACTGTCCTAGCCCCTAGCTCCGCTGCGATAGCCCCCCAGCTCATTCCCTTTGCTATTCTACCCTCGTCCCACCATTTGCTATCACCATTGAGTCTCAAGAACCCTTCCTTCGTTGTCCTATCGTTGTACAACCATTTAGTGACATTGTCACAGCCCCACAACTCCTCTCTTTGTTGTCGTGAGCATAGCCAACCCTTCCAACACCCTGCAACCACCTCCCTACTGCAACCGCCTCACCGCCCTATTGTCGCACACCATCTAGTCATTCAACAGCCAATCACAGCCATCACTTGCTGCCTTCTGACCATTCCCGCACTTCCATGTGTGTTTTTCCTCATTAAACCGCTGCATCACCACCCTTGATCTAAGCCCTAGTTGAGTTCGTGTCATGTCTTTTGATGTTTCCCAGTTTTGAGTGTCTTTTAGTTGTAATCCTTATTTGGTTTCAATAATAAAAGTTGCATTTTCGTTATCATTTGGGTTAACTCTAGTATCATTTGGTATTAGAGCTAACCTAACCCTAATCTTACCATAAGATTTCTATCACCCCTCAAAATTTTTCTCTTTCCTCCACCTACTCATCTCCTTTCACCTACCTACACATGAAACCCTAATCACACTTCAATGAGACAATTGTCAAAATCTGACCAGGAATCTACCATGGAGGACATACAACGACTACTCCGCCAAGTACTACATCAGCTTAATGTCATTGAGAAAAGAACCCAGGGCGAGATCACCATCGGCTCTAATAGCAAAATCCATGACGGATAGCAAGAACACATGAATCCCTTCCATAGGGTTGAGTCCAATGGAGAAGAAGATAAGCCACAACACTTTGGAGTATAGTATTAGCAGAGGCCTAAAGCTGAAGTGCCTATTGGAAGATATAGAGATGAGGTATATGTTAGATGATACTGAGATGAGGTGCCCTATTAGAAGACACAGATATGTAGTGTGTTTTGGAAGATACAAAGATGAAGTATCTATTATAAAACACAAAGATAAAGTGCATGTTGGAAGATATAGAGATAATGTGCCTATGAGAGGGTGACGGGATATGGGAATGAAGGTGGACCTACCGGATTTTGAGGGTAGAATGGATCCAGATGATTTACGCGAGTGAATGCAGATTGCTAAGTGGATTTTTTAATACAATGAGAAGCCGATGACAAAAGAGTGAAACTCGCTAACATCAAAGAGAGGAATGCTTCTTTGTGGTGGAGGAATATGAAGAGAAAGAGTCAAAAAGAAAGACGTGACGGAATCACTTCTTGGAAGAAGATGAAATTGGAGATACAGAGACAGTACCTACCCTTGCATTAATGTCAATATATTTTCTTGAAGCTCCACTACCAGCAACAGATGCCATCAGCGAAGTAAATGGCAGAATTTAGACAACTTAAGTTGAAGTTTGAGCCGAAGAAAACAAAGGAACACACCATGGCCAAGTATTTGGGAGGCTTGAAACTCGTCATCAATGATGTGGTCCAACTGCAACCCTATTGGACACTGAGGGGCTTGCAGACTTTAGTATTGAAAGTAAAAAAGGCAACAAAAATAAAACAGACAACCACCTCAAGTCAGACAGTCACACACAGTTTGAGACCTTAGGAGAACCGTGCTTCAAAGAGTAGAGCAGAATAGTCAGGACCAGGACAGTCACTCCGAGTGAGAAGAGTAGCATGCCCACTACAATAACGGCCAGAAAATGCTTCGGGTGCCATGAATTTGGACACATTGCTTCCAATTGCCCAATGAGCCGAGTCATGACTTTCACCGAGCATGGGGAAGTGAAAGAAAGCTAGTAGTGACAAGGAAGCAACTGAAGAAATGGGTGGAGAATACCAGCTTCCACCATATGAGGGATAAATGTTTGTGGTTCGACGAGTCCTATAGACGCCGAGGGAGCAACAATGGCTTTACGACAATATATTCTACACCCGTTGCATCGTAAAGGGACATCATCGATGGAAGTAGCAGCAAGAATGTAGGTCAACACTGATGGTGGATAAGTTGAGCATCACGACTCAGAGACATCTCCTGTCACATTATCTGACATGCTTGAAGGATAACAAGACCAGCATTGACAAGAGGTGTCTCGTAGAGTTTTCGATTGGGAGCCAGTTGCAAGATCAGGTTTGGTGCGATGTGGTGTACATGAATGACTGCAACCTTTTGTTGGAGAGAACGTGACAGCATGAACGCAAGACTAAACATGATGGGTATAGGAACACCTACTCATTCACTAAAGATGGCAAATGCATAGTCTTGTGTTCTGTCGAGTCCGAAATTATACGTGCCCTTGACAGCTGAGGCAATGGAAGGATCAATTCTAGTGATGACAAAGGACTGCAAGAGAGAATAGTTGATAGCAGACAAATGAAAGCCAGTGCAGTTTAGGACATCTAATTCACTAACTTACCACCCTGGTTGCCGATATTCAGGGAGATTCAAATTGTCTTTTGATGTTTCCCAGTTTTGAACCAACATTTGGGCTGCTTTTGGAGAATTTAACAGAATACACGACACAAAATCCGTGTTCAGCTTGGTAGGGTACCTCCAGATGGTTGGACATCGATATTTTGCTTGCAAGTGGGAAAAACTCCTCAGGTGCTTTTGGAGAGGGTGCAATCGTCAATGGAATCTATGAGCTTTTGGGGCTCCATTCGAAGACCCCTCAATCCCAGGAGATAAAAGTAGCTCTGCTACTTTAAACGCGCAAACAGAAGCTTCGACGAGTGAGGTTGAAGCTCCCCCAACCCTAAGAGATTGATGCGGGAGCTTTGCTGCATAGTTTACTCGCAATATTGTAGCTGCTACAGTACCATGAGAAAATATATCACGAGTGACAGGAGGGGTTCACGAAACAACGTCATTTTTCTTTATTATGATTTCTTTCCTATTGTCTCATTTATTCTTAGTCATTTCCTATATATGTGTTGTATTAAGTCAATTTTTTATATTATTTTCTGTTAGGACAGTTGTCGGCGTCAAGGTTTTCCGGTTCCAATGTTGTATCTAAAGGCAAGGAGGTGCTTCAAATGCAACTAGTCCGAGATTGTGACCTCTCAAAAGACGAGTGGTGCTCCAATTGTAACTCGCTCTAGCGAGGATATTTATCATGTTTCCCCCATCCAGCCACCAACTAACTCTTTTCCCTCTCTCCTCGTTGTTGTTGTTGTTGCTCCTCCCTGCCATCTGCTTCGATGTTTTCGTTGTCCTAGCTCCCTCACATCATTGTCACAGCCCCACCACTTCTTTCCTATGTTCTACCCCCGCCGTGTCATCCGACATCACCGCCACAGCTGCAGCCCTACAAGTCATTCTCTCGTTGTCCTATCATTGTCCAGCCATCCGGCAACACTATCGCAGCCTCATNTTGTTCTACCCCCGCTCTGTCATCCGACATCACCGCCACAGCTGCAGCCCTACAAGTCATTCTCTTGTTGTCCTATCATTGTCCAGCCATCCGGCAACACTATCGCAGCCTCATAACTCATTTTCTTGCTATCATGAGCCTACCCGACCCTTCCAATACCCTACCACCACCTCCCAGCTGCAGCCACCCCACCATACCCTGCTGTCGCACACCTTGCTGCCATCCGACAGCCAACGTCTTTTGCTGCCACCCGACCATTCCATCACTTCATGCATACTTTTCCTCCTTAAACCACAGCACCACCACCCTTGACCTAAACCCTAATTGAGTTTTTGTCCTGTCTTTTGCTATTTCATAGTTTCGAGTGTCNAGACCATTCGCTCACTTCATGCATACTTTTCCTCCTTAAACCACAACACCACCACCCTTGACCTAAACCCTAATTGAGTTTTTGTCCTGTCTTTTGCTATTTCATAGTTTCGAGTGTCGTTGGTTGTAATTCCTATTTGATTTTAGTAATAAAAGTTGCATTATCATTATCGTTTGGGTTAACTTCGGTACACTTAACTTAACTTTTGAAGTTACTCACAACAAATGGTTTTCAAAAATACCACATTAGCTCAGTTCTCTATTTGACAAGCATCTCACCCACATTATAACATTTGGATGTTATTACAGTAAAAATCAAGCTACTGCCTTATACTACAATCAGCCGATCACTCTTATCATATATTTTTCATCCTCATCATGATTGCTGAAATATAGGCTTGTGTAGAAAAGAAACTACAGTCCTCAAACCACTCAAGGGCAATTCAATTGAAGAATGAGCTGTGTCATATCTCTATGGAATTCATACCATGCGACTCAATACCTTTAAGATGAGAAGATGCTCATTGACAACAAAGCAGCAATTGGTTCACCCAGCGATATCAAAAACATTGCTCTACACATACTCAATAGCCTAACATCTACCAACTAAAACTTTAAAACTAAAATCTAAAATCAAAACCAAACCTACTTTAGTTAGCCTTGACAACCTATACTCATTATTTTGCAACAAGGAAATCAATATCACAAACTAAATGGCCAACAAACAAGTCTTTTGCTACACCTCTTTTGGCTTTAGTTAGCCTCAACAACTACTAATAGGTATTTAACTCCTCCAAATTTACATGCGCATAGTTGTGGCTCTACCAAGAAGGTCAGTACTCAAATGTTCACATGATCTACCAAGTCTGTGAAAAAGATGTCCATTACCATGTCACTTCCTGGTACCAATCCATACTACAATACAACTCCTTGAATCCTCCATCTCTCTGCCAAGCCTTCATCGCATCTAACAGCTCCTCTGCTCAAAAGTAGATTCAAAACTCAAGAGCCTCCTCACACTTGCTACTAATAAAAATTATCTATAGAACGTTACTCCCCACCACATATCCAAATAAAATACTACTAAAAATAACTATTTTGTCCCCATATCACATACCAGCAATGAATAATTCTAACACCACACCATAAGCTACTACTCTCTCAACTCCTCATGCACCACAGCTATGCTGCAATCTTCTCTATCCATAAATTAGCTTCTGACAATAACTACTGCGTTTCTTTTGATGCAGTTGATTATCACATCATGGATTAAACGAAAAATCACATTCTCACAATGGTTCATTGCTATAATGATCTCATCCTCTTCACACAACAACAACATTTACGTTGCAGCCCTCCACCACTTACGTTTGACACAAAATACTAGCCATCCCAATATTACAATCTCTCAATTATCTCCAAATTGTAGAAAGCTAGTTTTTGTAAAACTTGCAGATCCACAAAATGCATTTTTTACCCTTTCCCAAAAATTCTTCTCGCTCTTCCAAAGCTCTCAAGCGAAGCTTCTATATAAGGACATGAGTGTTACATTTCTTTAATTAAAGATATCTTCCATTTTGCTAGAATTTTCCAATGTTGTTAAAATTTAAACTCACTAAAAAATTTATTCAATTTCAAATAAAGGTCAAAAATCAATTTACCATTCACATTAATTTTTTTCTCTAATGGCAGTGATTAATATACAAGCAATACTATTCACTCCCACCATTGGAAAAAATCTAGCTCGCTCATGG
>JXCR01136862.1:0-20141 GCA_002079205.1 Phalaenopsis hybrid cultivar
CCCTTAATTTGGGGATCCATTGGTCCATAACATGCTTTGGTGGGTTTTGCATGGTTTAGCCTGGTCCCTAGGAGGAGTTTGGTGGCTGTGGAGCCATAAAGTTGGTGGCTTTAAGGTGGCTAGGCCAATTTTGGTGCATGGGTCCAATATGGGTCCAAATGACCAAAGCTTAGGTTTGGGTTTGGCTATTCATGCGTTTGAGCCCAATTGATTGATCAAAATTGTGTAGATGATTGTAAAGAATATTTTTTGTGAAGAATTGAAGTAATTTTGAGTTCAATTGGATGCTCAATTTGAAGGATTTTGAGATTTTGGACAATTTTGGCATGTTGGACTAGACTTGAGCTTAGGTTTAGCTAGGCTTAGAATTTTTCTCCTTTAAATGCTCCAAATGATCAAGGGAAATTTTATGAAGATTTTTCATGAAGGAATGGAGTGGAAATTTTTGGGCGAAGACAATCAATTTGGTGGAATTTTGAGACATGGCCAATTTAGGGCAAAATTGGGGATTTTTTGGATTTGAGTTGAAATTAAATTAAATTGAGGCTTCCCCAAGTACAATTAAAATTGAAGTATTATTTTTTAGAGTGTTATGAAGAGTTTAGGATTTAAATTGAGACAAATGGAGTAGGCCATGGGGTTCAATTTTGTGGAACCAAGTCATAGGGCTAAAGTTGGGGTTTTGACTTAGATCTAAATTAGGCTCAAAGAATGGGCTAATTGAGCTTTAATTTGGTTTGGATTATTCATATAGAAGGTTAATTTGAGCTTAGAATTGAAATTGGGGGAAATTGGGACCAAATTGATCGACATTTCAGATAAATTTAGGGAAATTGGGTCTTTAAAGGCAATTTGGGGGTTTTGGTAAAAAATGGTCAAATTGGTCAAATTGGGTCATGTGATAGTTAAGAAGAATGAAATCGGGAATATTTAAAAAGTTTTGAAAATTTTTTTGTTATTTTTTAGAATATTTGAAATTTTGGGCCAAGAATGGGCATTTTGGTAATTTGGCAATTTTGGTTGATTTTGGGTAATTACAATGTTTTCAAAAGATTTGAAATAATTTTTGAAAAAAATTGGATATTTTGGGTAAATTTGGGAATTTTGGCCAAATTTAGGGTTTCAGGGGTACTTAGGTAATTTGGGGGAGTTTAGGGGGGAAAAGGCCTAGTTGGGTATTTTTAGTAGAATTAGGGTGTCAACCACCATAAATGAGCTATGGACCCATGGCATCCCCATTTGGGTCCTCTATGTACTGGTTTTAGCTAAACTCTAGCCTAGGGCCAGAGAGTTTAGGGGGCCATCTACATGAGTCTCCCAAAGGATTAAAGGATCAAAGTCAAGAAATTTTGGGTTTAAATTTTGTGAGTGATTGTGAGTGAGGTGAGTGCAAGTGCCTTAGCCCTAGACCAACACCCAAAGTCAACCTTAAGGGCAAGCAGTCTTATAGGAACTCTCCTTGGGCTCTCTCATAGTGTTAGAGGTTAGGACCATTATGTGGAACCTCAAGTTGAGTAAAGAGGAGTTTGGAATTTCTAATGGTGAGGGTTCCTTTTCTAATTTTCTAGGAATAGTCAACAGGAAAGTCTTATGGCTAGACCCTAGGCTACTAAAGAGGAAGAACTAGACCTCAACCAAAAGTGAGGTCAACACTCCATTTTCCCACAAACAAACACATAGTCTTCAGAAGTCTCCTTAAAATTGGCATAGAAGTCCATCACTACACCATTAATTGCCTCGACAATAAAGTAACAAAAATTTTCCCATTATTGAGCATTGATTATTCTTTTAACTTCTCCATCTGGATTTTTAATTCCTCGATTGGGAATCACTTTTTTAGTTGTAAGTGGACTATTGAAACAAATGTTGGCTTTGTAATTGACAATTTTTTTATCATAAAAATCTACCTCTCTCTCCTTTGCTCATTCTTGGTGCCATGGTAAATCTAAGAAAATTTGATCAAATCTAAATAAATTCCAAAAAATGTCGAAAATCACAATGTGGTACGTTTTAAACTTAAATCTACTAAGTTATAGTTCTTCAGCAAAGGATTTTATCAAAATCTTCCAAAAAAATTTCAAGATTTCAGATCTCGGCAATGTAAGATAAATCCTTGATGAAAACAAAAAATTTAGAGTTCAAAGTGTAGCTCTTACCTAGAGAAGATGAAATCTGAACTTTGTTTTCCTTAAAATTGCCTCAAATCCGAGTATTAACAAGCCCTAGGTGCAAAAACTGGAGGTTGAAGGTGACTCAAAGGGTAGAAATGGAATTTTACGGTGCAAATCTTGAATTTTTAAGGGTGTTTGGGTTGGTTCGGGTCGAGGGCGATGTCGGTACCCATGCCGGCGCCGTCGACACCAGTGGCAAAAAAAATCATTTTTCTATTTTCACAAATTTCAATTTCTTTTCAATCTACTCCAAAGTCTATTTAGTCTTTTTCAACACTAATTTTCTTCTTAAAAATAATTCACAAACAAGCATTTTCACAAACAACACCAAACTAACTTTTATATGTAAAAATACACTTTTCACAAATACTTTTTTCTTATCACACTTCCACATCCTTAAAGCAAACTAAATTATAATTAAATGTCAAAGTCAAGTCACAACACTAGAACGCTGACACAAAACTATACACACAATCAAAGTCAATAGAGTTCTAAGGTTAAGTAAAGTAAATCAAATCCACATAATTACATTAAAAACATAAGTATTTTAAAATAGTAGAGAGTGCAACTTCTTCAATTATTCTGCCTCATCTTCAGTACTTTCTCCTCCTCTAATATATCCCATAGAATGGTAATGGATATACAAATTGTAGAAGGGTCGGTACAAAAATTGATCAGTTAAATTTTCATTGATCCATCCATTTTTCTTAAACTTCTGCACCAATCCTGCTTCAATTGTTCCAATATGATAAAAGTTCTCCTTCATCCTCCAATCTAGGCGATCAAAAAGGTAGTTAAGATTTTCTATTGCATTCATAATACTCTGAAGTTCTCTTTCTATTTTCTTCATTCTTTTCTCCAAAGCTTTTTAACTTTCAACTGTTTGTGGCATCAATGGTGTTGAAGCATGTGACGAATGATCTAAAATAATATCCAATGCTTCATTTCCATTCCCAATATAATTATCATCAATAGGAATCATGGGCTCCCAAGGTAATAAAACTTTCTCCTAACTTTTATATGGAACTTGAGATTGACTGCAAAGTAGGAAAATTGTGGAAGGATGCCCCAGTCCATATATTAGCCAATAATAATACCCATAACAAATTTGAAAATAATCGACCCCACATCAATGTGTTTTTTTGTTTGAATGCAATAGTTTAAAATGACACTTTCTCTTGTAACTGTACTAATCTTCATGGTAGGAAGTAATCTTGTAGATATGAAGAAACGTCATTGTTTTGATATTGGATTAAGCATTGAAGCAGAGAAACTAACGTATCCCTCATCTCTGATTTCATAACTATCATTTTTCATCCGTCAGAAAATTATATACATCTTGCATCATATCTCTCATTGGGATAAAATTTGTATAATGACAGATTAGAACATTTTCTATCATGTACAAATCATTAATTTTAGACGGAGTAAATGGTATAGCCTTACCTCGAAACGAAGACGACTCCTTGGGTAATTCCATATAAGTTTGCATAGATTCCTTTACTACTGGTACAAAAACTGCAGCGATAGTGTAGCATAGAACTTCCCAACACCTCTGTACAATGATTTTCTCAATCTGTGAACTTGGATTACTCAATCCAAGATTGACAAAGTCTCTCTCTTTGATAAGTCTCTTTTTTGTAATGACTTTATCGTATAATCTCTATGTGTCAAAACTGTTAAACTTTATTTTTCTAAAAACTTCATAACTTGAACTATTTCTGGCATTAAAAGCAATAGAATTCAAAATTAGGAAGTTTCTGGGCGTCCAAGGTAGTTTTTAGGCCTTTAAAAACACCTCCCGACAGTTATTTAGGAGCAAAATCCGGCCAAAGTTTGTCGAATTCACTATGGACGTGCGAAACTGCTCGGGACGCCGTCGGCGCCATGGTTCATTTAGCGGGTGTCGTCAATGCAGAGGATAAAATCGCGTCTTTTTGTTTTTTTGTTCAATTTGATTCCAAATTTTTCTCCAATACCAATATTTGTCTTAATTTATGATATATAATATTGTGTAGGATTCAAAAATATTATTATTTTCTAATACATAAAAAAACTTATTAAACAAAATAGTAATATATAGATATATAGATTTATATATGGGTTGCCTCCCTTAGAGCGCTTGATTTAACGTCGTCAGCGCGGCGTACCATTGTTTAATCATGATGGCTTAACATCAAAACTTATTTAAATAGTGGTATGTGTCATTCTTAATAATGTTTCAATCGATGCCCATTAACATTAAATATCTTTCCAGTTTTAGGATCTTTAATAACAATTTCCATAATGATAAACTTTAATTAATTTAAACGGTCATAACCATCTGGATTTCAGTTTTCCTGGAAATAATCTCAAGCTTGTATTATATAATAAAACTTTTTGTCCAGGTTCAAACTTCTTAATAATCTTTCGATCATGTCATATTTTCATTTTCTCTTTATAGATTTTTGCATTATCATATGCTTCATTTTAATCTCCTCTGTTCATTGAGTTGCAGTAAAAATTTTCTCACGAGCATCTTTTAGATTAAAATTAAATTCTTTAATAGCTCAAAATGTTTTATGTGCCAACTCTACTGGTAAGTGGCATGTTTTTCCAAAAATAAGTCTATATAGGGACATTCCTATAGGAGTCTTATAAGCAATTCTGTATGCCCATAATGCAGTATATAATCTAGCAGACCAATCCAATTTATAGGGATTTACAGCATTTTCTAAATTTTCTTTTATTTCACGATTTGATATTTGTGCTAGACCACTGGTCTGAGAATGATAAGCAGTAGAGAATCTATGCATAATATCATATTCTTTAATGAACTTCTTGATTCTCTTATTCCTAAAATGGGATCCTCTATCAGTAATAATTACTCTCAACATTCCATATCTTGTAAAAATATTTTTATTTAAAAACTTAGAAACACTTTGAGCATCACATTTAGATACAACAACAGCTGCAATCCATTTGGACATATAATCTAGCAAGTAACATATATAAATTTCCAAATGAAGGTATAAATGATCCCATAAAATCTAATCCCCACACATAAAAAATTTCAACTTTCAATGTGTAACTTAGAGAAATTTACTTTCTTCTAGAAATATTTACTACTCGCTGACATTGATTACTTGTTTTAATATATTCATTAACATCTCTAAAAAGAGTAGGCTAATAAAATCCAGCTTGGAAAATTTTATATGCACTTCTATTTGTTCCAAAATGTCCTCCAAATTCAGAATCATAACATCTTTCAATTTTTTGTTGAGTTTCTTCATAAGACACACACCTTCTAATAATTAGATCTTTACAATGTTTATATAAATATGGGTCATCCAAAAAATATAATCTTGAATCATATATAAGTTTCTTAATTGTTAATTCTTAATATCTGGTGGTAGAATATCACTTACAATATGATTTACTATATCGACATACCACGGTATATTTATTACATCAATATTATATAATTGTTCATCAAGGAAATTTTTTAAAATTTCATTTGCAAAATAAGTTAATATTTCTTTTTCTAGTCTAGAAAATTGATGAGCTATTTGATTATAATTTCCCTTTCTATCAACTACCATAAAATCAAACTCTTGCAATAGAAGTATCCACCTAGTTAATTTTGGTTTAACATCCTCTTTTTGCATTAAGTATTTGATAGCAGAATGATCCATATGCACTATACATTTGGTTCCAATCAAAGTAAGGCCTAAATTTATCAAAGGCATAAACAATAGCTAATAACTCTCTTTCAGTACTAATGTAATTAATTTAAGCATCATTTAGAGTTTTACTAGCATAATATATTACTTTAAAAATTTTGTTGTGCCTTTGTCCTAAAATAACTCCAATAGTATAATCATTAGCAACACACATTATATCAAATAGTTTCTCCCAATGAGGTGGGACTATTATAAATGCAGGGATTAATTTTTCTTTCAATGATTCAAATGCTTTTATGCATTCCTCATTAAAATCAAATTTTGTAAATTTTTCTAAAAGTTGGCATAATGGCTTAGTTATTTTTGAAAATTTTTTTATATAACGTCTGTAGAAACCAGCATGTCCTAAAAAATTTCTTACCCCTCTAACCGTAGTAGGAGGAGGTAATTTTTAATAACTTGAACTTTTACAGGATCTACTTCCATGTCATTTTCCAAAATTTTATTCCCAAGTACAATTCTTCCTGCAACCATAAATTGACATTTTTCCCAATTTAGTACAAGGTTGATTTTTCCACATAATTCTAGAACTTTTTCAAAGTTATTTAAACATAATTCAAATGAAGTCTCAAACACAGAGAAATCATCCATAAATACTTCCATTCCATGTTCAATCAAATTATTAAAAATTAATATCATACATCTTTGAAATGTTGCAGGTGCATTGCATAGTCCAAAAGGCATTCTACGAAAAGCAAATGTTTTATAAGGGCTTGTAAATGTTGTGGTGTCTTGATCCTCAGAAGCAATTGAAATTTGATGATATCCGGCATATCCATCTAATAAGTAGTCATATTTGTTTCCAGCCAATCTATCCAACATTTGGTCTAAAAAGGATAAAGAAAAGTGATCTTTCCTGGTGGCCTTATTTAATTTTCTTCAGTCTATACAAATTCGCCAACCAGTAACTTGTCTTATTGAAATTAATTCATTTGTCTCATTTACTTCAATGGTCACTCCTCCTTTCTTTGTAACACAGTGAATTGGGCTCACCCAAGCACTGTCTGAAATACAATATATAATTCCAGCATCTAACCATTTTAAGATTTTTTTTAACAACCTCTTTCATTATTGAATTTAATCTCCTCTGAGGATCAGCTTTAGGTTTGTATTGTTCATCTGATATAATTTTGTGCGTACAAATAGAAGGACTAATTCCTTTAATTTCTGCTAAAGTTCATCAAAAAACCTTTTTATATCTTTTTAATATTTCTATTAATTTTTGTTCTTGAATTTCTATTAACTCAGAAGATACAATAATAGATAATGTAGATGAATATCCTAAAAACACATATTTTAAATGGGCAGGAAATACTTTGAGTTCAAGTTCAGGTGGTTTAATACTTGATAGAACAAGATTTTTATTATCATTTTCCAACAAATCTAAAGTTTCAAATTTGTCCTAAATATTATCTAAATTTTCTCCTTTAATTTCATTCCTATTCTCACTAAATTCTTCTTGCCTTAATTTTGCTTCAAACTCTTTCATAAATTGCTCATTACTTAGATAATCAGTAACTTCCATCCTAAAACATTCATTGTCTTTTTCTATTGAAGGATATTTCATAGCTTTTGCAATATTAAATGTTACTTCTTGATCATTAACCCTTATTATTAATTCTCTTTTTTGTACATATATCACAACTCTCTCTGTTGTAAGAAATGGTCTTCACAAAATAATATGAATCTATTTATCTTCGTCTATATCTAGTACTATAAAGTCTACATGAAAAATAAATTTATCCACTTTTACTATTTATCTTCTATAAATCCTTTAGAATAGGTTATTGATCAATCAGCTAATTAATGAGTTACAGTAGTAGGGGAAATTTCTCCTAAATCTAAACGTTTAAAAATCGATAGAAGCATAAGATTGATACTCGCTCCTAAATCACATAAAGCTTTTCCATAAAATTTTTCACCAATTGCACAAGATATAGTCAAACAACCAGAATCTGTAACTTTTCAGGAAGCTTTTTCTAAATAATAGTGCTACACTCTTTAATAAGTGCAACGGTTTCATGATCTACAAACTTCCTTTTCTTGTTTAGTATATCTTTCATAAATTTCACATAACTTGACATTTGTTCCAAAGCCTTAATGAAGGAATGTTTATCGTTAACTTTTTAAGGATTTCCAAAAAATTTGTAAATTGTATGTCTTTATTCTTCTTCTTTAGTCGTTGAGGAAACAGAGGTAATGGGTTTTTTAAGGAAACTTATGTTTGTTCATTTTCATTATGGTCACTTTCCAACTCTTCCTTCTCCTCATCAACTTCAGTTTCTCTTTGGATTCTTGTTTCAACTTCTTTCCTCTTCGTAATTGAATAGCTTTAATTTTCTCCTTATTTTGATCTTTGGCATTAACTTCCACAGTACCCGGAATATTTTCTGAAGGTCTGTTGCTAAGTGTAGTAGCAATATGTCCTAATTGATTTCTAATATTTCTAATAGCAACCCCTTGATTTTGTATTTAATTTCCCAACTATAACATTATTTCTTCCATTGTTAACTTCTTTTCCTTAACTTGTGAGTTAGGGTTAGAGTTAAATCCAGGAGGATAATAATATCGACAACTAGGATTTGCTTGGTTGTTTAAATTTCCTGAGGGGTTCATTGAATAGGTGTAATTTTTCCAACCAAAATTAGGGTGATTTTTCCATCCAGGGTTGTAATAGTTAGAATAGGGATTGTTATTTTGATTAGTTATAACATTTAAAGTTTCATAAGATGATTGAGTATCAATTATCTGCCCTTGTGAATTTTCTTTAATATTAGTGGTATTTGAGAATAGTTCACTTCAATTTGATTAATCTTTTTTTATATAGCAACAATTTGAGATGCTAAAATGGGCATTGCATCAGATTCATGAATACTAGCTACACTCTTAGGATTTACCCATTCAAAGGGTCATTGAAAATAGTTAGTAGTCATTTCATTTATTAAATTGTATGCTTCATCAAAAGGTTTTGACATTAGTGATCCACGTGCAATAACATCTATAATAGATCTAAGTGATCCTACTAATCCATTGTAAAAAGTTTGAATTATTAACCAATATAGGTAAAACATGGTGTGGACATTTTCTAAGGAGATCCTTAAATCTTTCCCAGGCTTCATATATTGATTCCCCTTCAAACTGACAAAAAAATGTAATATCGTTTCTAAGCTTAGTGGTTTTCGAGGGTGAAAAATATTTAGCCAAAAATTTTTTGATGGTTCTCCCCAAGTTTTGATAGATCCAGGTGCTAATGAATTTAACCATGCTTTATCTTTGTCCCTTAATGAAAATGGAAAAAGACTAAGCCTAATAGCATCATTAGACACTCCGTCATATTTAGAATCTTCAGTAGGTATTCCTTCAAACTGATTATTTTGTACCATTTGGATAATAGCAGGTTTAAGCTCAGATGAATTAGCAACAACATCAGGATTTTGAATAGTTAAGTGAAGTTCATCTGCTGTTGAATTAGCATAATCTTTTAAGGGTCTTTGTCAATCTTCATTTATTTTATTATATAATTTATTCGCCATTTTGTTCAAAATTTTAATTTCTTTTTGTTATTTTTAATTTTTTCTAATAATACGTTCTAATTCCGAATCGTAAGGTACTAAACCTTTAAATCCAATATTTTGCATAACTAAATATAATAAGCAAAGAAAATTTTCTTAAAAATACTCTTAAATTATAATTAGATATTTTTTTATTTTTGATTTTATATATAATTTTTGATGTTTTGTATTTTGTCTCTAAATTTTCTAATTTAACCATATCTATTTATTTTTTTGTTACCTTCCCCGACAATGGTGCCAAAAAGTTGATCCCCGTGAATATAGTTGCGTAAAATTTATAAAGTTAACTCTGCTTTACAACGGTGCCAAAATCTTGATGTTGTATTTTATGAATAATGACATTAAGAACTTAATGTTGGGATTCTATGTAAGTATGTGTATCATTATCAAGTAATATAAGACTTTCTATTTAAGTCCCAAATATCGATCCCACGAGAAAGGTTTAAATTTTAGATGATAAATTAACTAAGAAATTCACAGAAATAAAATGAAATTACTGTCACTAATTTTGAATGTTTGAGATACTATCAAAACTAAATTATTAACTACTAGAAAAATTTAAATGCAGTGTTTAAAATAGTAACTACTAAACTATGTTTATGTGATGAAGTTTTCTAATATGAAAAAACTTCTTTCCCACTACAATGAGTTTTTTTGTGAAATGAGATGAGATAAATGGTTTAAAATTGTATTGTACCAAATAGGAGCAATTTTAATTCTCTACCCTAATTCAGAGTTATAGAAAATCATTGGCTAATCTTAGGTTTAATCTCTAAATTCGTGGCTAGGTTAGGAGGATACTAGCTCCCATTCTAGAACTCCCACTTCCCTTCCTTTGAAGGCTAACTCTCGCTTTAGTTTTTAAACACTAAGATCAAATTGGGGATTTTATTCTGTCACCCTAAAAATCTTCAATTCTACACCCAACAAAATATAATTCCTTATTTATTTGCACTTAATTCCATGAACAAAATACTCCTTCATAGGCATTCTTACTTTGTTGTAGAACTCATGCTCCATTTCCCGGATCATATATTTCACAACATATTTTAACAATTCAATTGGTCAGGTCAAAAAGTAAATTAAGATTGGAGTTGAAAAACCATCAAAATTTATTTTATAATTTAACATTGGCTCATCCAAATTATCTCTCCATTTAACCATATCTCAGAGTAGGGAGAAAGATAAAGGAAACTACTCAGACTTCATGAGAAAGATACGCCAAAACACAAATTTCATATATAAAAGGAAGTTCATACAACAATAATAAACAAACAACACTTATTTGAATCTCTTTCTCAAAAAAAATCTCTTGCAGTGTCTCATAGTAAATGTAGGAAGAAGAAATCTCTCACTTCTCTCCCTCTCTAACAATTCTTAGAGAGTAATTCACACTTAAACTCACCACAAAAACTCAAAACTATAAAGAAAATAAATGACTAATGGTGTGGAATGATGTAAAGTGGTAAGGAGGAGTCAAAGAGAAGTGAAGGGGGGCCAAGAACAAGCGCAGGAATGCGAAGATAGTTTTTTCTCATCAAATTCAGCTCTAAGTAGAGCCTAAGGTCGATTCTCCAATAGGTGCATCCAAAAACTCTTCAAAAAGCGTCCAAATTCATCAAATCTTCTAGAATCTGGGTCTGCACCGACACTGGCATCGTCGGCGCCCATTCTGGCTCCGTCGGTGCCAGTGGCCATCTAATTAAATTTGTCTTCTCAATCAAATGGTGTCGTCGATGCTGAACATTTTTTTGAAAACTCCATTTTGACTCCAAATTTCATTATTTTGCTCCAAGTCCTAAGAATTAACCTTCTGCAATAAAATATAAAAAAATATCTTCCATTAAAGTGAACTATCACAAAAAAAGAGTATAAAATATTGGTCTAAAAATGCATATATTTTTGGTGTATCAATATCCAACAAAATTAAGTTTGGCATAAAAAACAAAACAAATAAACAAGCAACCTAGGAAAATTCACAATTCATAAAATTATATTAAGTTATAATATAATGAGCCAACTAAGAAGGGGGTTAATAAAGTATTTATTCAACCTAGGCTTAAATCCCTTAAGACCAAATAACAAACACGGATGTCTAGGCCTAACCTAAACTTGATCTAAGGTTACTAGCCTAAAAAAGTTCTAAAGGACATAATCTCTATTATATTCGGGTGGAGTGCCTAGTTTCTTATTGGGAGATTTTAAATAAGAAGTTATAGAATTCATTAAAGAAGGTGTAAAACCTTAAATATATTATAATTTTTTTATTGTTATAAATAAAACTAACCCAAAAACATGACATCATTTAAAAATCTTAATTACAATGTCTTAAGAATTTTAAGAGTTTTAGGGGACTTTTAATTTTTCTTCCTCATAATTTTCTTTAGAGTGTAGCTATTACAAAATGTAATTATAAAATTATAGAGATTTTTAGCCTTTTGAAAGGGGACTTAAAGCTTGAATAATTAGAAAACTCATATTACTTTTATGAAATGTGCATAGTTTATATCTGGAGTTTTTCATCAAATATCATGGTTGTTTAGGTTTTAAAATAGGCAAATGTTTAAAGTTTAATAAATTTTATCATAACATTGGCCAACCACTTGATGTTATAATGTCACTGATGTTTTGTGGGATTTTAGGGCATTAAGCTTTTGGTGATGTTAAAGGAAGAAAAGGAAAAAAATGCAAAACCAAAAAATAATTTGTATATTAAAAAAATTATAAGATAAATAAACATATCACTCACTAATGTAATTGGGTGGTAGAGGTTCATTGGATATCTACTTCTTAGTCTGGCAACCAAGCCAGTAGGTTTGGGAAGAAAACCAAAATTTAATAAAAAAAAGAATTCATAAACATGCAATTAATTATTTTCTTCTTATTTTTATAATTTAAACAAAAAATTTTAAATTTATATTCTCAAGAAATTTGAAATATTCATTCTTTTCACCATAACAAGAAAACTTAAGTACAATTCTTCAACAAAAACAACAATAACAACAACGACAACTTCATGCCTTCATTTTACTAAGCAGGGTTGACTACTTGAATCTTTTTTTCTCCATTCTGTCTTATTGAGTGTCATATTTTCATATAATTCAAACAAATTAAGATCAATTTTTAAAAAACTTATCCAAGTAAATTTATGTCTATCTCTAACTTTTGATAACATAAATCACATTTAAATACTTTCTCTCCTGAAAGGATCATTGATGGTCAACACGTAATGTGACTGAATCATCTATGACAAATCTCACGAATACTTTTGTCATTGAAGCAATCCCATCACTTTCATGGATGAATTCATTTTGCATTTTGTATCTATGTGTAAAGCCAATCATTTACATGAGCACAATCATATCAGCAATCCACCCTTTCATGGATAAGTAACAATCCACCCTTTCATGAAACACAAAATTTTCAGATTCGTCAGGGAGGTTTGCATAAAATTTTTGAAAAATAGAAATAATTTAAATAGCAATGAAATAACATAAAGTTTGCCATTTTTGTTCCACAATCAAGTACTCAATCGTTCCTCTAGAATGAAGAAAACTACATTCTATAATTAATTTCTTTCATTATAGATCTCCATATCTATCCTATCCTACAACTTGCAAATCTTTCATTATCAAAATCAACTTTTCCTCTTCCCCTTTTCATCTTAGGAGCCATGTATAATCTAATAAAATTTAAAATAAATTTCCAATAAATTCCAAATATAACTTGAAAATTGGCAGTCTGGTCGCCAAAAATGTAATCCGGTTTAGACTAGTGCTAGAGCGCCGATTTAGGCGCGGTAGCACCCTGCATCGTAGATGAATGGCACTATAGTGCCTAGTTTTGGCGCAATGGCGCCAGTGCTCAACAGTCCAGATTTTTAAAATTTTTTTCATTTTTAAAAGAGCACAGCAACCTAAGATTAATGGACCCAAAATTGGCTGCTTTAACAATATTTGATTTCACTATCTTTCTCTTTTCTTTCAGTTTTCTCCAATTCTTTAATTGCAATTCTTTGAAAGAACAAATCAAATCACTCTGGCCATTCTAACAACAAATACTAACAACATAAACTTTAACACATTTTCTTATAATACTAAGTTTGTTACAAACAGACATAACATCACTTTAACAACAATAAGGAAATGCATTTGTTCTATTTCTCTAACACGAAATTCGTTATTTTAGAGTCAAAATACATTTAAAGTTGGCACAAAAGTACATAACATAGAATAATAACATATTCAACACATAATAAGACATTTAAGAATAGTTTTTCATGATGTTATCCCCCACATATTCACCCACCAGATAGTTGCAATAAAAAATATACTAAAAACGAGTGCTAGGGAACCCTTGAGCAACTTTATCGTCGATCCATTTATTGTTGCAATACAAACTTACTTGAAATCCTGGAAACATGCCATATGATTGAATAGAAGTTTCATCTGCCACTCAGAGTGCTCGTATTGATGGTACATGTCACTCAGCTTGTTGTGAAGGCGTGATAACTCTTCATTAGTCTTCCCCAATTTGGTGGTAATCCTCCCCAAACTCAGTGCTAGGAATCCATTGAAATAAATATGTGCACCCTTATGCACAAACCTATTGTCATTTGTCATTCCATTATTCCACATGAATCTTAAAGCAAGAGTTCTCAAGGTTGGGATGATCTTCACTCTTTTCTCCCTCTATAATACTTAGAATTGTGAAGAACTTTAAAGAAAATGACTTCAGACCAATCAAAATCAGTTTTAATAAAGAAGAAGGGGTAGAAAACAATCAATTGGGCGGTTTAGGAAGTTAGTTCGACTATGGTGCTATGACACCAGATCTGGCGCTATAAAACCAATACAAAATTATCAAAAGTTAATTTTTTTTTTCATCCTCATATTAATTTAATCAATAAACTATTGTTTTATGCCACCTTAACCATGAAATAGTCAATATAATTTCATAAACTCATCATAACAGTAAACATAAATCAAATCAAACAATACCAATAACTATGAGTTACCTCCCATAAAGTACTTGGTTTAACGTCGTCAGCCTGACATATCCAATGTTTTAATTTGGTTGAACCAACATCAAGATCTCCTCAAATTTAGGACTATATCTACTTATATAAGCTTTTAACATGTGTCCATTTACCTTAATCATTCTCCCTTTTTCAGGATTTTTAATATCAACAACACAATTTGGATAAACTCTTACAACAATAAATGGCCCTGACCACCTGGACTTAAATTCTTCTGGAAATAGTTTCAATCTTGTATTATATAATAAAACTCCTTATCTAGGATCAAAATGCTTTTCAAGATCCTCTGATCATGCCACATTTTCATTTTCTCCTAATAGATTTTATCATTATCATAAGATTCATTTCTTATTTCATCAAGCTCATTTAATTGTAATAATCGTTTCTCTTTATCATCTTTCAAATTATAATTAAACTCTTTTATGGACCAATAAGCTTCATGTTCAATTTTAACAAGTAAATGACACACTTTTTCATATATGAGTGTCGACGTTATTTCGGGGATGGTTTGTGGGGTTGCCCGTAAGAAGCTGTCGGTCGCTGGAATCGAAATCCCGTCGCCNTCGCAAAGCTTAAAATTACATAATGCTGCAATTGATACATTATTAACGACAATTCACAAGGAAAAAAACTCATAATGGCATTCTTATTTGGAATTTGCTTCAAGCTTGAAGTTTAAATCTGCAATTATATCATCCCAACAAAAATAAAATATTTCAGTGTGATTCAATTTCATGCCATAATAAATTTGAATTCAATTTGGGTCACACCTACTGTCGATTCAAGACAACTTCTGTTTGATCCTTGGACATGATCATAAATTTCATAATCCAAATACAAGAAGTAAAAGATGACAATTCTGTGTAATTAGTTTGAGTCACTATATATATATACACACTAAATTAATGTCCAAGTAAAACAATTTTTGAATATTGCAACCCCCTATATCGGCCAGACAGAAAATAAACAACTTAGTTAATGTTCTTTGTAGAAGTTCATTGATATGCTTACATGCAATGGGACATGCATTGAA
The DNA here is from genome assembly GCA_002079205.1 of Phalaenopsis hybrid cultivar. Lineage (NCBI taxonomy): Eukaryota > Viridiplantae > Streptophyta > Magnoliopsida > Asparagales > Orchidaceae > Phalaenopsis > Phalaenopsis hybrid cultivar. The sequence goes on from JXCR01136862.1 coordinate 15,537, forward strand.
TAGAAACATCATGACATATAAAGAAATGTGAAAGGAATTAATGACTATCGGTTTTCCCTACTAGGAAAAGTACGCGTCATCCTGATGTCCCGGCTCGATCTCCCGTCGCCCACTTCAGAAGGACGTTGAAGTATGAAATCAAACTGACCCCATAATTTTCATAGTTTAAAATGAAGAAGGACGTTGAAGTATGAAATCAAATTGACCCCATATTTTTCATAGTTTAAAATGAAAGAGCTTTGTACCTCAAATCTGTATCTATCCCGAAGGATAAACACAAGAATTGAGGATGAGGCTCATTCAAATAAACTAATTTTTCATAGTTTAAAATGAAAGAGCACTGTACCTCAAATCCTGTATCTATCCCAAAGGATAAATTTTTGTAGTTTAAAATGAAAGAGCACTGTACCTCAAATCATGTATCTATCCCGAAGGATAAACACAAAACTTGAGGATGAGACTCGATCAAATAAACTAAGGAAAGTATGACGTCCGTTTGGTCTGCGAAATTGTATTTGCCGACAAATTCCCCTATTTAATATAAAGGAATAAATAGGGTTTATATTAAGCTGGGAGGATGAGGCTCGATCAAATAAACTAAGGAAAGTATGACGTCCGTTTGGTCTACGAAACCTTAAGTTTCCGTATTTAATATAAAGGATTAAATAGGGTTTATATTAAGTTGGTTTCAGACATGTTTCCTATAAGGGCAAGCCCCTATAGTTAATTACATCTTAAATGACCAAAGTCACTTAAGAAAGATAAAAATCAGGAAATATTATCTTCAAGTAATTTCAAAGAGTAGGACTCTTCAACGAAATCAGGGTAAGCCCCTATAGTTAATTACATCTTAAATGACCAAAGTCACCTAAGAAAACTCTCGATAAAATGAGAAATATTATCTTCAAGGAATTTCAAAGGGTAGGACTCTTCAACGAAATCGGACGTAGAGTAGAAATATTATCTTCAAGGAATTTCAAAGGGTAAGACTCTTCAACAAAATCGGACGTAGAGGTGGAAAGATTATCTTCAAGGAATTTCAAAGGGTAGGACTCTTTAACGAAATCAGACGTAGAGGTGTGAATATTATCTTCAAGGAGTTTCAAAGGGGAGGACTTTTCAATGAGATCAGATGTAGAGGTGTGAAAGAGAATTTCAAAGGGTAGGACTCTTCAACGAAATCGGACGTAGATGTGTGAAAGGGGACTAGTTCAAATTTGGAACATTTTTATTGTAGAATAAAAATTTCAAAGGGTAGGACTTTTCAATGAGATCGGACGTAGAGGTGTGAAAGGGGATTGGTTCAATCTAAAGTCACCTAAGAAGACTCTCGATAAAAATCAGGAAATATTATCTTCAAGGAGTTTCAAAGAGTAGGACTCTTCAACAAAATCGAACGTAGAGGTGTGAAAGGGGATTGGTTCAAATTTGGAACATTTTATATAGGACTCTTCAACGAAATCGGACGTAGAGGTGTGAAAGGGGATTGGTTCAAATTTGGAACACCTAAGAAGACTCTCGATAAAAATTAAGAAATAATTCAACAAAATCGGACATAGAGGTGTGCAAGGGGATTGGTTCAAATTTGGAACATTTTTTATNTTAAACTTATAATGTTGCTTAATGGTTCATCCTATGAATACCCTTATTACTCAGTGAACATTGATGTCTCAATTATCCCTAAGAAAAGGGGTAATTATCATTTGTCATTCAACTTAAGAATTATGTGGGTGAAGACCCTTAAAGGGGCAAGTTAGTGTAATTTGAACACTTAGCTAAATTTTAATCCTAATTGGGCTTACTGGTGTTTCAAGGATGTTTGATATGATTATGTTTATTTCTCTATTCCTTTTTTAGTCAATTTTTGATTTAGCCTAAGTCACCACTAAGACCTTAAGGCCTAAGTGAGTGTCTTAATTAGTTTTGAAAAGGGTTAAGCTTTAAGTGGTCATGATTCATGATTTGATAAATGAGTGTCTTAATTAGTTTTGAAAAGGTTAAGCTTTAAGTGGTCATGATTCATAATTTGAATTTTCTCTGAAAATAAAAATAGGAGTATTAAATTGATTAGTTATTGACTTCCAAAATCATACCCCTAAGTCCAGGATCATTTAATTTTAATAAGCTTCCAAATTTTAATAATTTAGAAATTTATTGATCTTAATTAAGAAAGTGAGGTTGGTTTCTACCAATTAACCCCTTTGTGTTTCAAACATCAACTAAATTGATTACTATCATTAGTTACCCATTTTCCCTCCTTGAATTAAGCCTAAATGTTAATTAAGGCAAGATTTCCAAAATTACACATTTGCNAAGAGCAAAAATCAAGTCATTTGAATGTTTAAATTTTCTAAGATTAATTAGCTTAATTATTTAATGTTTGTAAAATTTAATGACATTTTAAATGACTTAACCCGTGAAATTATTTCCAAAGGTTTCTCTAGTCATGGTGTACCTTCCAAAATTTTCTTAGGATTTTATAATCAATATGTCATGATTATTTAAAAGAAATAATGTGAAATAACTTGAAAAATATGGGTCTCTGTATAGGAAGCTCCTTCTAGTCATGGTGGACCTTCCAAAATTTTCTTAGGATTTTATAATCAATATGCTAATTTCCATGATCAAGAAAATGATGTGAAATAACTTGAAAAATATGAATCTCTATATAGGAACCTCCTCTGACTTTAGAAAAATCAGGGAATATTTCCCCTTACAGAGGCTACAACATGTCAAAATTTCAAGTCAAGATGATGTGTCAATATGCATGGAGAATCAAATGATTCTAAATAGTATTTAATAAATTAAAAATAAAATATGCACAAATGGACTTGAAAATTATTCCACATTATTCTCTCTATTCACTGAGTAAGAGGGTATTTTTTTATTTTATTTTTGTGATTTTTCTACACAAAGTTATGTATTTTCTAAGTTAAGCGTATTTAAATAAATAAAAAAAACCTATTTATCTATTTAAACAGCGCGTGCTGACTAGATCCTAGGCAGCTCCGAAGGCATGTGTTGTGCTCTGGTTGGACACCGCCGTTCACGTAGCTTGCTGACTTGGCCCGATGTTTATGTTTCGAAGCGTTGTCCGACTCGATCTCCCCTGTCCATTTGATACACACTCGATCAAACGGCTCCCCGTCATCGTCCCCGATAGAATGATCCCATGCCCGTCCACACTAAAATCTTAAGATCTTGGCCTAGACTCAACCAAATCACTTCGGGATTGATCCTATGGACTAATCTAAGTGAGACAAACACATCCATATGGATAAGATGCCATGAAATCAAGTTTAAGTGAATGGAGAATCAAGATAAGCTCGGGAGGAGGAGGAGTTTTATACCTTTGCTTTGAGGAGGGAGGCTTCGATCAGAGGTGGTCGGCACGTTCGTTGGGGTCCAAGGAGTCTAGGGATTGAGTCCCTGGTTTTGGTGTAAGGCCTAGGTATGAATTCGATCACGACCGGATTTGGGTGTTGGTCTAGAGCTATGGTAGAGGCTCTGTGGAAGGGGGATTTGATGGGGCTTTGGCTTCTTTCACTCTTGCGAAGGTGTGAGCACAAGTAATTGAAGTTTGGTGGAGTGTGGAGGTGTATTGGGCTCTAACCTGGTTTCCAGCAAGGTTTCGAGCTCAAAATTAGGCTCCGACAATGGGAATGGGTGAGGAAAAATGGTTGGAATGCACTGAGGGAATCTTAGGGAAGTTCTATGTAAAGTTTGGAAACACCTCTCAAAGGAAATTTCAGCAACTTCCCATGGCCGTTGGAGGTGAGTTTTTATAAAAATGGCCATGGGGTGCCTCTCAGGGCATCAGCTTGGTTGCATTGTGGTGCTTATGTGGAGGGCAGAGGAGCTCCATAGTTTGATTTGGATGAGCTGGCCTCTAGGTTTGATTTGGGCGAGGTGCCATGAGAGTGGCTCTCGGTTTTGGGCTTTTCCGGCCACTAGGCTGGTCGGTCGTCCAGGGGGAGGTGGCTAGGTGCTCAGGGAACCCGAAGGAATCCATCACAATAAGTAAATGCAAATGTGCTTGGATTTGGCAATGATATCTTAAGCATGTGCATTTTTGGAAATAAGACCCCTTAATTTGGGGGACCTTTGGTCCATGGATTTATTTAGGTGATTTCATGGTGTTTGGATTGGTCACTAAGTCCAACTAATGGCTCTGGTGGAGTTAATTTGGTGACCTTAGGGTGGTTAGGTCACATTTAGTATATGGGCCAAGTGGGTGCAAATGATCAAAACTTGGGTTTGGGCTAGGTTATCCATGTCAATTGGCTCAATTAATTATTGCATATTTGGTAGATGATCACAATGAACAACTTTGGTGAAGGATAGAAATGGTTTTGAGTTCAATTGAAAGGTCAAATTGAAGGAATTTTGAACTTTAATCAATTTGGTCATGTTGGGCTAGGCCTGGGTCTAGCTTGGGTTACCCTTGGGCTAAGTCCAAATTGATTGTTGTAAATGGTCAATAGGGACCTCATGAAGAGTTTTCAACATGAATTGGATGCCAATTTGGAGGTTAAGGCAATCAATTGGGTGAAATTTGGGGACTTAGCCAATTTGGGGCTAAATTTGGGAATTTTGGATTTAGGC
>JXCR01136866.1:3852-20124 GCA_002079205.1 Phalaenopsis hybrid cultivar
AAAAGAGAATAGAAGAAACAATACAACATCAACATCTGATATAAGGAAGATTGAGGTTCTCTCCAAACAAGAGCCTCTTTAGAGGCAAGTGAGGGTCTAAACCAATAAGAATCCCATCATTACCTTTTTTTGCTAACCAGTTAGCATAGGCATTGCCTTCTCTATGAATAAAAGAGAAAAGCACATAAATCTGATTAGAGATTATAAGGTGCCAAATACAATTGCAGATATGAAATAAATTCCAAAATGGTGTACTGTCCTTTCTAAGCATGTCATACACGATCTTAGAGTAATTTTCAATAACAAACTTAGGAATTTTAAATATAATAGCAATTTCAATAGGAAAAAAAGCTACCCAACATTCAGTTTCCGTGGGATCATCAGTGTTAGCAGGGGTTGCAAAGAAACATAACAATCTCCCATTATTGCTTCTAAACCCCTCCATGCCAGCACCATTAGGAGTCCAACTCCCATCTATGTTAGCCTTGATCCAAGTGTGAGGAGGGGGTTGCCATCTCACAAGAAGAGGCTGTCCACCCTGAGTGATACTGCAGTTGTTTTTAGCCAAGGGCTTGATAGCTTTAAAATAGTAAGATAGAATATGAGAAACAGTGAGTGGAGGAGCTGGAGGGGAGCTATTATGCTTGTAACTATTCCTGATAGTCCATAAAAACCATAGAACAATTAAAGGAAAATAGGCAAGCTTTTTATCATATCTCTGAGAAAATTTCCATACATCCAAAAAGTCTTCCAGATGAGAAGATTAGGGCCAGTGAATGTTAAAGAACTAGCCAACCATATTCCAAACAACATGTGCAAAAGAGCAAGAGAAAAATAGATGTGTGTAATTTTCCTCATCACAATTGCATAAGAAACACTTGGAGGCCAATCTTAAACCTTTAAGCTTTAAGATATCAATCACAGGGGAGAAAGGATTGAAAAAATATCCACAGAAAAAAAGAGATAGAGGGAGAAGTGTAAGAATTCCAAATTTGTAAACCCCATTTCCAATCTTGAAAGGTATGCCTATTGTGATACAAAATTTTTGAAATGGAGGTAGTAGAGGTAAACTTGCAAATGGGCCTATCAGGCTTATTTGGAAGAATGAGATTTGTAACAATAACAACAACCTCTTCTCTCACCAAAAGTTTAAGCTTGTCAGTGTCCCAATTGCCATTAATCCAAAAATTAGAGACTAATAGATTGTATTTGAGGAGATGCAACATTCTAAAAATTAGAGGGACCCCACTATTCATGCCAAAAAGAGACCTTCCCCTCACCAATATCCCAATAAATGAAACAATTGGGAAGGGATTTGGCCTTAATAATAGATTTCCAAATTTTAGAATCTCCTACCTTCCAATTAACCAAAGCAAGATGCACATGAGAGCACTATTTGTGGAGAAAAAATTGAGCCCAAAGAGAAGAGCCAACCCTAAATTTATACCACAGCTTACACATATTGATATCAGCAATATGATGCAGATTTTTAAACCGCAAACTCCCAACTGATAGAGGTTTACAAATTTTATGCCAAGACAACCATGGCTTAGTTTTACCAGGCCCATACCATAAGAATTTATTAAAAATATGCTCAAGAGATTTTTGAGTGCTCTTCTTTAAGTTAAGAACTTGCATGGCATATAGAGGAATGCTTTGAAGAACACTTTGCAAAAGAGTAAGCCTTCCCGAAAGGAAAGAAAAACTTTTCTCCACTCATTGATTCTACTTTTGATTTTATTAACCACAAAATCAAGTTGAGTTGGTTTCCTTCTGCCATTAAGGAGATTAACACCAAGATACTTAAGAGGGAGAGGTGCCATATTGTAACCAATATAGGAGGTGGCCCAATTGGAATGATTAGTGCTAACATATTTCCCAAAGTATAACTAACATTTAGATTTATTAAACAGAAGCCCAGAAGTTTGATAAAAAAAGATTAAGGGATTTTACTAAAACCTTGATAGAAAGTTTGGAGGCATTGGAAAAAATAATAGCATCATGAGCATATGCTAAGTGGCTTACCTGAATCTTAGATTTATGATGATAATGCATGTAAGGATGAGTTTCATACAAATTGTTGATAAGCCTGGAGAAATAATAAAAAGCCATTATAAAAATGGTAGGTGAAAGGGGGTCACCTTGTTTTATACCTCTTTTAGCAGAAAAGAAACCATAGGAGCTGCCATTAACAACAACACTATAATGGTTATTATATAACCATCTTTTAATAAGCATACATAAATCAGAGGAAAAATGTCTAGCATGAAGTGTGTTAATAGTGAAATCTCAACTTACTGTGTCAAAAGTTTTCTTAAGATCCAACTTAAAAGGACCATATTGCCACTAATGCACTTCTTGTCTAAATCCTCCACCAATTCTTGAGCAAGTAGAATATTGTCACATATCTCCCTACCACGAATGAAGGCAGACTGCTGAGGAGAAATGAGAGTAGAGAGATGAGGTTGGAGTTTGGACACAATTATTTTGCTAAAGACTTTAGACATGAGAGTAGTGAGTGAAGTAGGTCTATAGTTGTCCCAGGTAATCTTAATCTTAGATTTGGGGATAAGCAAGATGAGAGATAAAGTAAAATATTTTCTGAAGCTTTGTATGACCAAAGTTACCTATTTACATATGATGTTCCAACATTTAATGTAAAATATGGAAGTAAAGCCATCAGGGCCAGGGGCCTTGTTGGGATTGATAGCTTGAAGGGCAACAAGGATTTTCTGTTTAGATGGGATACTGGTTAGAGATAGGCCCACCACATAACTCCTTTCCTTAGCAAAAAAATCTTGGTTAAGTGTATGAACTTCCATGTATTATGTATATATATTGTCGGCGCTATTTTTGGGTTGGTGGGGAGTTGCCCGTAAGAAGCTGTCGGTCACTAGAATAGAAATCCCGTCGCCTGCTTCAGAATGATGTTTTAATTTACATATATATTTAGTTTTTAAAAAATATGAAATCAAACTGACCCCATATTTTTCATAGTTTAAATGAAAGAGCGCTGTACCTCAAATCCTGTATCTATCCCGAAGGATAAACACAAAGACTTGAGGATGAGGCTCGATCAAATAAACTAAGTAATATATGACATTCATTTGGTCTGCGAAATCTTTATATTTGTTGACAAGTTCTCCTATTTAATATAAAGAATTAAATAGGGTTTATATTAAACTGGGTTTAGACATGCTTCTTATAAGGGCAAGCCCCTATACTTAATTACATTTTAAATGACCAAAGTCACCTAAGAAGACTCTCAATAAAAATCAAGAAATATTATCTTCGAAGAATTTCAAAAGGGTAGGACACTTCAATGAGATCGGACGTAGAGGTGTGAGAAGGGAATTGGTTCAAATTTGGAACATTTTATTGTAGAGTCCAAAGGAGGAAAAACTAGGGGATGTCATGGATTCAGAGGCGAACCCCGGTGACTTCCCAAGCTATTCTAATGTTTAGCTTCAGCTTTGAGAAGAGATATTTAGGTGTTTCGTCCCACCAATTTTATTATTTAGGGATTACATTCGTGTGAAACGATAACACAAATAGCCTTGAAGATGTGAGGATTTAGGTTGTGAAAAACGACAACCTCGAAATCCTAAGATGAGTTAGGGCTTATATTGTATAGCAGGACTATACAAAGGCCTAAAGATAAGGTGAGGATTTACATTGCATAAGCAAGCAACCTCAAAGTCCTATGGCTTTGTTGTTTAAGTCTAAGGAAGGAAGATTGGTTTAGCTGGTGAAGACAGGTTTTGCTGTTGAAGATGGCCGTGCTGCCCACCATGTTAGCCCCAAGCTCCTTGCCGCGATGAGTTTGAGTTATCTAGTGTGTCAGGTTATAATGTCAAATCAGGTGGCCCTATGGTTGAAGTTCTTTAAATTTTATAAGGGCATATTAAAGTTGATTGTCAAATCAGGTGGCCTTATGGTTGAAGTTCTTTAAATTTTATGGGGGCATGTTAAAGTTGATTAGGGTGAACACCGGTTAGGATCCTACGGTTCCCTCGTTCCGACACCGCTACTTTCTATTGGATTCACTTAGTGTCAGTTAGGATCCTATGGCTCGCTCGTTCCGGCACCACTATTTTCTATTGGATTCACTCTGTCCAAATGAACATACTAAACTCAATTTAATGAATTCCATAATTTCATTTAAACCGTGGGAAGCCTCGTTAGCAACCGTAGGTTACCTCCTTCGAGGGATTCCCGATCATCCAGTAGAGATGTCTTAATTTAGTTGAAGTTGTAGTTTTGTATGATGTTTGTGATTAAATTTTGAGTTGTTTTATATTTTGAATGTTGTGGGGGTGAATTTTATCTTGGTTGATTTTAATTTTTGTTTTGGTTAACATGAGAGTTTATGTTGTTTTCATATAGGTAAGTAAATGCAAGTATAAAAAGAGACAACATAAGCATAAAGAGAAGCGTGTAATGAAAAGGCACAAGAAAGACGATACTATAAACTGTAAAAGCGTACCTGACGAGTCTTCTCGTTTCACCACTTGAAACTTAAAAATGCATGTGAGGGAATTTATGAAGAGAAGTAAAGTAAAGTTCTGGGGGTTTTCCCAACTCTATGTCGTATTTTGGTGAGTCCTTAAAAGTTTATTTAAGTATGATTTCATTGAGCAAAGTATTTTAAGTTTAGTAGATCTTCAAGACATCCAACAGATCTAGAGAAAGAAATAGGTCCATGCTATTCTGTCACTGTCTGGTGGAAAATCCCAAGTTCTTTTAAACTTATTATGTTGCTTAATAAGTAATCATCAAAATACTCTTATTACTCAGTAAACATTGATGTGTCAATTATCCCTAAGAATAGGGTAATTATCACTTGTGATTCAATTTAAGAATTATGTGGGTGAAGACCCATAAAGAGGCAAGTTAGTGTTGTTGGAACACTTAGCCAAATTTTAATCATAATTAGGCTTAGTGGTGTTTCAAGGATGTTTGATTATGTTATGTTTATTTCTCTAATCCTCATTTAGTCAATTTTGATTTGGCCTAAGTCACCACTAAGCCCTTAAGACCTAGGTGAATGTCTTAATTAGTTTTGAAAAGGTTAAGCTTTAAGTGGTCATGATTCATGATTCGGATTTTATTTGAAAATCAAGATAGGGGTGTTAAATTGATTAATTATTGACTTCAAAATTCATACCCCTAAGTCCAGGATCATTTAATTTTAATAAACTTCCAAATTTTTAATGATTTAGAAATTTATTAACCTATCTGTTTAATGAGGAAAGTGAGATTGGTTTCTACCAATTAACCCCTTATGTTTCAAGCATCAAATAAAATTGATTAAGATGGAGGTTACCCATTTCCCTCTTTGACTTAGGCCTAAATGTTAATTAAGGCTAAATTTCCGAAATTACACATTTGCCCCTATGGCTCTAACACTTCATAATTTCTCAAATTCATTTCAAATGACTTTAAAATTTTTATCGTACTTCATTCCTGGGTTAATTAAGACATCAGAGGAGAAAATGTGATTTTTCAAAATTTAATTTAATTTATATAATTATTTTATGCAAAAATAGGATTTTTCAAAGAAAATTCCATAACTTGACCAAGACAAAGCCTAATCCCTTGAAATTTTTAGAAAATTTTTTCAAAGAAAATTCTTAACTTGACCAAGATAAATCCTAATCCCTTGAAAGTTTTATTGGAGGTAGACCTAGAGCAGATAAGCCTTCCGATCAAATTTCATAATTTTTTGAATTCTCTGTGATTTATTAGAATTGTTTTAAATTCTAGGTTATTTAATAAAAATAAAATATTTCAAATGATGAAAATTAAGTTTTGTATTTTTAGGAAATCTGTCTGAGGTTAGAGAACTCAGAGGAGCAAAGTTCATATTTTTTTGGTTTTTCTTTGATTTATTGGAATTATTTTAGTGAAAACTCATTTTTAGCTTTAAAAAAATTATTTTTAAGCTTTGAAATCCAATCTTTATTTAAAAAAATCCGAAAAAATATTCTAATTGTTTCTAAGTGATTAGGAAGCAATTTAGAACTTTTTCATGAATGTTATTATATTTGTGATTTTTATGAATTTTTAATTATTTTAAATATTTAAAATAGGTTAAAAATTAAGTTTTTATTCTAAATACTATTTTATTTTTATAAAATATCCCTGATCATAGAGAACTCAAAAAACTAAGTTTCATAAATTTTTGAGTTATATTTTGATTTAAAAAAATCATTTAAGTGTCAAAAATTATGTTTATCTTTGAAAATCATTTTAAGTTATTAAATGAACTCAAAATATTTTGAAAATTTTATGATGAGTTCTCTGAATCATAAATCAAAGCAGAGATCAAAAATCAAATCATTTAAATGTTTATATTTTCCAAAATTAATTATCTTAGTGATTTAATGTTTGTAAAATTTTAGGGTATTTTAAATGACGTGATCCATGAAATTATTTCCAAAAGCTTCTCTAGTCATGGTAGACCTTCCAAAATTTTCTTAGGATTTCTAATCAATATGCTAATTTCCATGATTATTTTAAAGAAATAATGTGCAAGATCTTGAAAAATATGGATCTCTGTATAGGAACCTCCTCTGACTTTGGAAAAATCAGAGGATGTTTCCCCTTATAGAGGCTACAACATGCCAAAATTTCAAGCCAAGGTGATGTGTCAATATGCATGAAGAATCAAATGATTCAAAAAAAATGTTTAATTAATTAAAAATAAAATATGCATCAAATGGTCTTGAAATTTATTCCACATTGGTTTTCTCTGCTCACTGAGCAACAAAGTATTTTTATTTTATTTTTATGATTTTTCTACACAAAGTTATAAATTTTCTAAGTTAGGGGTATTTAAATAAATAATAAAAAGCCCTATTTATCTATTTAAACCGCGCGTGCTGACTAGATCCTAGGCAGCTCCGAAGGTATGCGTGGCGCGCTCTGGTTGGACGCTGCCGTCTACATAGCTGCTGACTCGGCCCGCGGTTTATGTCCCGAAGTGCTGTCTGACTCAATCTCCTCCGTCCATTTGATACACGCTCAATCAAACGACTCCCTGTCATTGTCCCCAATAGAATGATCACGTGACCGTCCACACTTTAACCCTAAGATCTCAGTCTAGACTCAACCAAATCACCTCGAGTTTGATCCTATGGACTCGTCTAAGTGAGAAGAACATATCCATACAGTAATCATGCAATTAAATTAAGCTTAATTAAATGGAGAATCAAAATAGGCTCGGGATGAGGTGGTTTTGTACATTTGCTTTGAGAAGTGAAGCTTCGATCAGAGGGGTTCGGCACATTCGTTGTGGTCCAAGGAGGCTAGGGATTGAGTCCCTAGTCTTGGTGTAAGTCCTAAGTATAAATTCAACCAAGCTCCAATTTAGGTGTTGGTCTAGAGCTATGGTGGAGGCTATTTTAAGGGGTAATTTTGGGCTTTGTCTTCTCTTGCTGTTGTGAAGGTGTGGGCACAAGCAATTGAAGTTTGGTGGAGTTTTGAGAGATACCCTGTCTTTGCCCTAATTTTTAAGCTCGAAATTAGGGTTGTGTAGGGGAAATCAAGATAGTGGAGTGATTGGAATGGGCTGTGGAGATCTCAAGGAAGCTCTATGAGTGATTTGGGAGGCTTTCTTTGAGAAAAATTTTGCACACCGCCCATGGCCGTGGAGGTGAGTTTTTATAAAAATGGCCATGGGGTGGCTCTCGGGGCATAAGTTTGGGTGCATTAAGGTGCTTAGGTGGAGGGCAGAGGAGCTCTTCAATTTGTATTGGATGAGCTGGCCTCTGGGTTTGATTTGGGTGAGGTTCCATGGGAGTGGCTCTCAATTTTGAGCTTTTTCAGCCACTAGGCCGGCCTGCCGGCCAGAGGGAGGTGGCTAGGAGCTGAGGGAACCCAGAGGAATCCATCACAAAAATTTAATGCAAATGTGCTTTGATTTGGCAAACATATCTTAAGGATGTGCATTTTTGGAAATAATATCCCTTAATTTGAAGGACCTTTTGTCCATGGCTTGATTTAGGTGGTTTTATGGTGTTTGAACTGGTCACTAACTCCAACTAATGGCTGGGGTGGAGTTAATTTGGTGACATTAGGGTGGTTAGATATCATTTAGTGCACGGGTCCAAGTGAATGCAAATGACCAAAACTTGGGTTTCTGATAGTCTAGCCATGTCAATTGGCCTAAATAAATATTGAATTTGGTGTAGATGATCATAAGGAACAACTTTGGTGAAGAATGGAAGTGGTTTTGAGCTCAATTGAAGGGTCAATTTGAGGGAATTTTGAACCTTAATCAATTTGGTTATGTTGGGCTAAGCTTGGGTCTAGCTTGGGTTAGCCTTGATCTAAGTCCAAATTGATTATTGTAAATGGTCAATAGGGACCTCATGAAGAGTTTTCAACATGACAAGTCCAAATTGATTGTTATAAATGGTCAATAGGGACCTCATGAAGAGTTTTCAACATGAATACAAATTGATTGTTGTAAATGGTCAATAGGGACCTCATGAAGAGTTTTCAACATGAATTGGATGTTAATTTGGAGGTTAGAGCAATAATATGGGTGAAATTTGGGGACTTAGCCAATTTGTGGCTAAATTTGGGAATTTTGGATTTAGGCCAAAATCAAATGAATATAAGGCTTCACCAAGGCCAATTGATGGTTGATTTTGATGTATAGGAATGTTATCAAGATTTTGAAACATTAATTGGGGCCAATTGACTAGGCTATGGGTTCAATTTGGTGAGATTAGGTCATATGGTCAAAATTGGGGCTTTAACTTAACTCAAAATTGGGCTCAAATCATGGACCAATTAAGCCTAAATTTGGTTTAATTTGGTCATATCAAAAGTGAATTTGAGTTTAGGATTGAAATTGGGGTCAATTGAGATCAAATTGATGGACATTTGAGTTGAATTTTGGGAATTTGGGCCCCTAAAGGCAAATTTGGGGATTTTGGTTAGAGATGGTAAAATTGGTCAAATTGAGTCATGTGGTAGTTGAAAGAAATGAAATTGGGAATATTTGGAATTTATTGAGATTTTTTGAGAATTTTTGGAATTTTGGGCCCAAGAGGGGTATTTGGTAATTTGGGGGTGTTTTAGGGGTAAAAGGCTAAGATGGGTATTTTGGTAGAGTTGAGGTACCAACCATCATCAACAAGCCATGGACCAATGAGAACATTTTGGGTCCTTTACATAGTGGTCTTAGCTAAATCATAGCCCTAGGGCTAGTAGGTTTAGGGGACCATCTACATGAGTATCCCAAAAGATCAAGAGATCTAGGCTTAAAATTTGAGTTTAGGGCTGTGAGTGTAAGTGAGTGTAGATGAGAGTAGTGAGTGAATTAGCTCCAGACCAACACCCAGGGTCAACCTTAAGGTCTAACAATCCTAAGGGTGCTTATCTTGAGTTTCCTCCATAATGACCCTACCTACTAAGTGCTGGAGGTTAGAACCAATATGTGGAACTTCAAGTTGAGTAGAGAAGAGTTTGGAAGTTCTAGTGGTGAGGGTACCTTTTCTAGTTTTCTAAGAATAGTCAATAGGAAAGTCCTATGGCTAGACCTTAGGCTACTAGAGAGGAAAAACTAAACCTCCACCAAAAGTGAGGTCAACATATATCTAAGAAGGAAAGAGCAGCATCCTCCCCAATATCTTTATCACCAACAATCAAAGAAACATTGGAACTTTTGATCTTCAAGATAGTATTAATATTCCTCCTATTTTTAATAGAGGCATGAAAGTATTTAGTATTGCAATCACCATGTTTAAAATGAATATCATTTGCCTTTTGTTGTAAGAATTTCTCCTCCAAAGAGATGGCATCAAGCAGGTCAACATGTTTTCGAGCAACCTCATCAATCAAATTATGACTAGAGATAACCTGAGCTTCAAGAGAATCAACCAAATGCTGGGCTTCAGTACCTTTGTCATGGACATTGCCAAAAACCTCATAATTCCACCTCCTCAAGGCTGAAGCAACTTTCTTATGAAGTTACTAAAGGACATACCAAGGATCACCAACCCCATCAAAATGCTAGGTTTGTTTAATAAAGTTCAAGAAAGTATGATGAGGGGCCCAAACATTCAAAAATTTAAAGATGTACCTTTGAACTTTGTTGTTGAAAGCAAGAGTGAGTAAAATAGGATTGTGATTAGAGCCAGAATGATTTAAGTGTTGGACCCTATAAATAAGGTACTAAGTTGAGAAATGAGGGTTCCCAAATAATCTATCCAAACATTGAAAAATAAAGCCTCTTCTCCAAGTATAAGGGGAACCATAAAACCCCATGTCAAAAAGGCCTGCATCAATGATATGATCATAGAATCGATTAATAAAAGAAATGTCATATTTACCTCCACATCTACGCTCTTCAGGTTTCATGATCATATTAAAGTCACCACCCACAAACCAATTATCATTGATTTTTTTACCCATATGAATAAGTTGTTGCCAGAGGGAGTGTTTACTTTACATAGTGCAACCTGCATAGACAAAGGTAGCCCAACCATAATAATCCTCCATTTGATATTTGAAAAGAATGAATTGATCATCATCTTGAATAATAGAGATATTGACACGGCGTTTCCAGAAAAGCCAAATTTTGTTATTTTTATTGAAAAAATAATTGTATAGCTTAAACTTCATGATAATTCTATCTTTGTTAACAGTAATTAAAGGCTCAAGAATAGCAAAAAAGAAAAGTTTATGGACTCTGCAAAGGTGTTTAAGACTATTAAGGGAGGAAGGGTCCGCCACTCCTCTAATCATCCAGACCATGACATTAAAGATAATGCCTCAAGCCTGCTCTCCTAGAGGATCTAGGAGAGCTGTTAACTTGATCTCCATAAGAGTAATAAGTTCCTTTCTGTATAATGTTGCTTGTATTTAATTAAGAAAGCTCATTTTTCCTCTTATTCTTTTTCTTTGTGATTTTTGAACCAGCCATTCCCGCTCAAGGGAATTTGTAGCCTCAATTAACATATCTTAAACATTAGGTAGATGGTCAACAGTGATGGTACTATCCAAATTTTGAATAACAATTGTAGAAGATTCATCAATTGTAGAAGGTTCAGCCTGCACAGTACCCTCAGCAAAGATAGAAGTAAGTTGTTCATGTAAATAAGAGATATCGTCAATCATGGTGCAGGAAGGTGCCTCCAGCACCACAATTGTAACAGAAGGCAATTCATGTGGCTCTTGTAAGCCAATGTCCAATTGAGTGGGAGGAGAAGGGAGAAATGATGTGAGGATGTTAAAATCAGCAGTAGATGAAGGATTAAGTTCAGTAATTTTAATTGGAGGGTCTGTGCGCATCAGCTCTGGGCCAAGATCAGAAACACCAGCAGTTTTATCCATATGCATCAGCTCTGGGGCAGGGGCAACAACCCCTTTACCTTGTTTATCAAAACCTGGTTTTAACTATGGGTTCAAACGAAAATAGTGAAAGGCAGTATGACCAAAGATTGAACAGTGGGAACAGTAATAAGGATGTCTCTCTAGCTCAACAGGTTGCCAATAGCCTTGATGTGAAGTACCAATCTAAATTTCATTAGAAAAAGTTTGAGTAATATCACGTTCTCTAGAACTCTAACTTTAGAAGACCTAGTAAGAAAATAGGTTGGAGTATCCATTTTTAAAGGTTTTCCATAAGCAGTGGTAAGAGAAAAAAAGATTTCATGATTGAATAGATGCAGTTTTAGACCTGGAAAACACAACTAAATAAGGACAGTAGGAGGATCAGTTTTTGGATCAAAGGCAACTGCCTTTCAGGACTTTCATAAGTCTTTCTTCAATGCACATAGTTCTGTTAGAGAAAATTTTTGTATAGTCTTCATCATTGGATAATTGGATAAGAATATGTCTGCCATCTAACAAACCAATCTTCCAACAACCCTTTAATTTTAACATTTCAAATTCTTGCCGAACAAAATCAAGTTTAGGGACACCATAAGCAAATTTTCCCACCAGAGCATGCTTACATGAAGCAGAAAAGATAATAGTATCAATATCAGTAAGGAAAAGTGCAAGCTTGCCATTCTTTTTACTTAGATGCTTGATGAAATTGTAGTCTCCTTCAAAATTGAGATTATCATGAAATCCTTGAGGAAAAAAACTAGAATCTCCAGCATCAGAGGAGCTCCCTCCAGCAGCAGCAGCCGCAAAGCTTTTATCCAATGGCATAACATGAAAACAGAAGCAAAGAAAAGCAAAAATGGATAGAGAAGAAGAGGAAAGCACTCACCCAAATGATCAAACTGAAGGACAATCATGATCACCTCCAAAATCGCTAGAGCAGGGAACCCTAGCCGCATATATATATATATATATATATATATATATATATATATATATATATATATATATATATATATATNTCTTATTTACTAATAGTTAAAGCTATTCCAGCTAGAATATGCTCCGTCGATGTTTTTTTTCCAACTATTTGTAACTTTGAATTATCTTTTGAGAGACTAATATTTGGATACTATAAGTTAATTGATTATAAACTCCAGTTTTTAGGGCTCTAAATTTTTATTGTGATTTTTTTTAGCATTTCAAATGACGAACATCAAAACTAGCATTCATCAACTCTAATAAATTCATGGCATTGAGAGCTTTAAAATGAAACCCTTCACTCGTGGTTTGAAGGTTTTACCGGTGGCGGTCACCTTCAGACCAATGTTTGTTCATTAACCCCAAAGCCTGATGAAAGTTGTGATGTTCTAATGGCTAGTCGGCCAGAGGATGACATAGTAGAAGCTGACGATGTTGGATTAATTTTGGGACTACAATGTAATTAATAAATGTGTTGGGTCATCATTAAATAAGTCAAAATTNGCATCAACTCTAATAAATTCATGGCATTGAGAGCTTTAAAATGAAACCCTTCACTCGTGGTTCGAAGGTTTTACCGGTGGCAGTCATCTTCCGACCAATGTTTGTTCATTAACCCCAAAGCCTGACGAAAGTAGTGATGATCTAATGGTTAGTCGGCCAGAGGATGACATAGTAGAAGCTGACGAATGAAAGGCCAGCCAAATATAGTCGAGTTGATTAGAGACCGGTCGACCAACCAAAGACAGACCAATTAGAGGCTAGCCGACCAAAGGCCAATTGACCAAGTGTTGTCCAATCAAAAACCAAAATTTATTTGATATTTAGCTCAAGTGTTGCCCTAAATCAGGATAATGGCAAAAGAAGAGTTGTACGTATCACAAATGTATATGCTTAGAATTGAAAATATAAGGGATATAAGTACCATTTCACAATAATTTAGGTTCTCTCTAAATAAAGGAGCATGAAATGTAATAGAACTTGTTAAAACCTAATACCAACTACTTCATTTCAACAACTCTCTCTCTTCTTTACTCTTTATTCCTTGGGTGTGACTCAAAATCAAATTTGAGTTCAATCTTTAACATCATTCATACATATTTTGCCTAATGGTACACATTCCTTAAGAATAATTAGAGAGCTGCAAATAAATAATCTTCGTTCAAAGGTATCGTCTTCTCTTATTCTAAGCTAAATAATGAAGTATTTGTGTTAGTATTTTAGTGGGATTTGTGTAATTATATGATCTAGATAATAAATCTTTAATGATTCAATACTGCACTGAATTTTCATTTCTCAGTTTGGAACTCTCGAGTCCCTAATTAGATATATAACTAAGTCAAGCCTGCCCATAAGCAGATTTTTAGACCCAACTTGCAGATTTTCAGACCCAACTTCGTAAATGTCTCATGAGCTGATCTCGATGAGCTCAACTTATCAACTTATGAGGCGATTCATTTAGGAAATATCAATATGTAATGTATTAAAAATATATAGGAATTGAAGATTTTAAGCACAAAATTATGAAATTGTGTGAAAATGAAAGCAACAGTTTTTAATATCATATAATTCTATTTTTTCTTCTTCTAATTTTTTATTTTATTACAATAATTGCTGCAATAATTATTACCTTTTTTTTTATAATAAATGAGCTGCCTCAAGCCGACACTCAAAGTCTTAGAATTAAGATCGAACTCAATAATTACATTTATTATTTTCTTATAATTTCCTATTCAATTCTAACAATAAATAAATAAATAAATTTATTGGATAATCATTATAAATCTAAGAGTCCAAAATCTTGCAAGAAATACAAAATTAATTTCTCACCAACTAAATAAAATTTCTATATTTTACACTTAATTTCTACTCAATCAAAACAAGTGGCTAAATATTAATTTAATTTTAATTAATCTTTTTCTTTCTTTCCTATTTAACCCTATATTTCAATTCTTTAAAACCACAGAGAGCCCTAAAGAGAGAAGGCCTCGGAATAGAACAGAAGTCAGTTCTAACGTGGAGAAAAGCCTTAANATCTTTTTCTTTTTTCTTTCCTATTTACCCCTATATTTCAATTCCTTAAAATCACAGAGAGCCCTAAAGAGAGAAGGCCTCGGAATAGAACAGAAGTCAGTTCTAACGTGGAGAAAAGCCTTAAAAAAGGGCAGGAACGTGATCTTCAGCAACGTGGAGGTTGAAGGAGGTAAAAAATAAGATAGAAAAATATTGACGGATGCAATATAGTCTTTGCAGTGATCCAAAATTAAATGGGTACCTGCAAGGCGACAACTGCAATTATTATTGTTTAAGTGAGAATTGCTAACAGGGAGGAAAATCCAGCTATGTTCATTGAATCAAGGCTGGAGAGGTCCAAATTGGTTTCTCATACGGATATCTCTCTTCAGTTTACTTGCCTTTTCAAACATGTTTCTATTTGCTTGTTGAAGCATTCAGAACAATAGAATAAAAAACTTTTTTATATACATTTATTAGAAAATTCATCCAATTTGGTACAGAGATTTATGAAATTTAGTAGAAAATAGTGATACTAATAATCTTCAATTTTCCATGCTTGTAGACAAATTAATGCATGGATGAGAGGAATCAAGAGAATATAAGATCCTTAGTCATAAGGTCATTAAAAATTTTAAATGCTAAATAAATAATTTACAATCAGAGAAAAAAATATGAAATTTTTAACATAATATATATTTTTTTGATTTGTTGAATCCTGTTTTTGTCTGTGAATAACNTATGAAATTTTTAACATAATATATATTTTTTTGATTTGTTGAATCCTGTTTTTGTCTGTGAATAACNTTTCCGCTAATATATGGCTTATTTCTCTCAAAAATTGAATGTGATTTTTTTTAGTTCTAACAGACGAATCAAAGGTCAGCGAAATATTTTCGAGCTAATTAGAGACCGATCGACCAACCAAAGACAGACCAATTAGAGGCTAGCCGACCAAAGGCCAATTGATCAAGTGTTGTCCAATCAAAAACCAAAATTTATTTGATATTTAGTTCAAGTATTGCCCTAAATCAGGATAATGGCAAAAGAAGAGTTGTACCTATCACAAATGTATATGCTTAGAATTGAAAAGATAAGGGATCTAAGTACCATTTCACAATAATTTAGGTTCTCTTTAAATAAAGGAGCATTAAATGTAATAGAACTTGTTAAAACCTAATACCAACTACTTTATTTCAACAACTCTCTCTCTTCTTTACTCTTTATTCCTTGGGTGTGACTCAAAATCAAATTTGAGTTCAATCTTTAACATCATTCATACATATTTTGCCTAGTGGTACACATTCCTTAAGAATAATTAGAGAGCTGCAAATAAATAATCTTCATTCAAAGGTATCGTCTTCTCTTATTCTAAGCAAAATAATGAAGTATTTGTGTTAGTATTTTAGTGGAATTTGTGTAATTATATGATCTAGATAATAAATCTTTAATGATTCAATACTGCACTGAATTTTCATTTCTCAGTTTGGAACTCTCGAGTCCCTAATTAGATATATAACTAAGTCAAGCCTGCCCATAAGCAGATTTTTAGACCCAACTTGCAGATTTTCAGACCCAACTTCGTAAATGTCTCATGAGCTGATCTCGATGAGCTAAACTTATCAACTTATGAGGCGATTCATTTAGGAAATATCAATATGAAATGTATTAAAAATATATAGGAATTGAAGATTTTAAGCACAAAATTATCAAATTGTGTGAAAATGAAAGCAACAGTTTTTAATATCATATAATTCTATTTTTTCTTCTTCTAATTTTTTATTTTATTACAATAATTGCTGCAATAATTATTACTTTTTTTTTTTATAATAAATGAGCTGCCTCAAGCCGACACTCAAAGTCTTAGAATTAAGATCGAACTCAATAATTACATTTATTATTTTCTTATAATTTCCTATTCAATTCTAACAA
>JXCR01136867.1:0-12050 GCA_002079205.1 Phalaenopsis hybrid cultivar
ATCCGCTCTCATGACTCTGAAAGCATGTATCGCCTTGTCGGACAAACCCTGTAGAAGGGCAGAATCTTATAAAATCATTACTATACAGACAAAAAAAATTAAAAACAAGTTCAAGAAATGGTAAATTCAAGCACCTTCTGGGCATATGCATTCACCAGAGCATGATACATGGTTGGCGGAGGTCTCATCCCTCCGGNGACCCTGTAGAAGGGCAGTATCTTATAAAATCATTACTATACAGACAAAAAAATTAAAAACAAGTTCAAGAAATAGTACATTCAAGCACCTTCTGGGCATATGCATTCACCAGAGCATGATACATGGTTGGCGGAGGTCTCATCCCTCCGGACTTCATCATCTCCAAACACTCGATGGCATCCTCAAACCTTCCGGATTTCCCATAAACATCAACAAGTGTAGTGTAGGTCACCGCATTTGGCAGTAATCCCTCTTCCCTCATCCTTCCAAAGAGCTCCTTCATTTCCTGCCACCTCTCCTGCACACCCAACGAATTAATCACTATGTTATAGGTTGTTGTGCACGGCACCAACCCACTCATTTGCATTTCCTCAAACAGCTTCATGGCTTCGTCATGCCTCCCAGCCTTTGAATGTGCATCAATAAGTGTGTTCCACGTGACAACGTCAGGCACGACGCCATCAGCCCTCATCTGATAAAAAGCATCCATGGCGTGATGAAGACAGTTATGCTTTCCAAAAGCATCTATCATCACATTGTAGAAATGACGATCTGGTTGGATGCCATTGTTCCTCATCTCTCTCAGCACAGCAAAAGACCTCTGCCACTCACCCTTATCCCGGAAACTCGCTAATATCCTACTAAACACGTAAGAATTAGGCCGGACATCATTCATCTCCATCTCCTTAATCAAGATCCTGGNGGGAGAGAGCAAGTTGGAGGCGGCGGTGGCGACCCAGGGAATGTATGAGGATGGAATAAAGGAGATCGGAGGAGAAACAGAGGCGGTGGCGGAGAAGCCATGGAACAAGTGCGGTGGCAGTAGACAGGGAAGCTGGTTCGGAGGCGAGAGATTTGAGAAGGGAATGCCACAGAACAGCAGGGACGGAACGGTAGGACTCTGCAAGGCAGAGCTCCTCAGGGGAGAGCTCCGTCAGAGGCGATGCATCTGGTTCAGCTTCATCGGTTATGGATGTAGAGGAGGAAAGGAAGTCTATGAGAGGGGTGAAGTCAAAACGGCGAGAGTCTACGGAGTACATGGGGTCTCCGGTGGCAGTGGAAAGGGCGGCGATTGCAAGAGAGGAGGAGGAAGGAACGACGAAGTAATGGCGAGGGAGGGGAAATAGAAGACGTTTAAGGGAAGAGGCGGAGGCAGTGAAGCCGGCGGTCGGCGGTGGAGAAAGTAGCAGCATCGTCGTTTCCTTCACTTGAGATCCTTGCTTTCACCGCTAGCAGTGGAAGATGAGATTCGGCGGGGTGAGGCGCCTTATCCTCCCATCTCGTACCATCTGGTGGAAAATCTATGATTTTTTTATGTTTAGCAAAATACTTTCATTGATATCACTTAGGGGCTCTCCCTAATATTAAGATTTAATAAATTTTGAAAATTCGTTTTTTTTTAATTTTGATTGGATTAAAACTATCGATTTACTTAAAGGATTTACTTAATCTCATAAATTTAATATAATTGTTTCATAATTTAAGCGAGGATTTAGGACGTAGTTATAACCGGTGGAGACAATCGAAAGTCCGCGAACTTAAATCCCAAACTCAACGAAGTTCAATCCATCGATTCGTCGGATTAAGAATTTATGGGATTTACAGCCGAAATATGCGGATTTGAATTTACGGAATCGCGGGATATATGTTGCTCAAATTGACTGTCTGGTGAGATTTGGCTTAAATATTGTGCAAATCTGGTGAAAATCTATTATCAAACAGCCCTTTGAAGTTAAATTATTGTGAGGAAACAACCGTAAAATTTGTCATATATTAATTTCATAAAACTGAAATTAAAATATTTTCTACAAATACACCATAAGAGCTTGTTTGAGCAAGTGTTTGATCTATGTTTCGTTATAGATATAGTTACGAGAACGTTGATACATCATTTAACGGATAAATTTCATTGAAATCATGCCAATCGCAATTTTCTTATCTGCAATTTTGAGATCGCGACTCCTCAGCTCTGTTCCACCGTTCAGATAGCATTCTAATCTCTTCTTTCATCCGAATCGAGACAATAACCACCACCTTCCCTACAAGCCCTGCGACTCTCCCATCTCTTTTATCCAAAGCTACTCATGTGAGTTCCCACCATTACAATTATTCCTACCTTTGAACCCACTGTCGATGATCTATCGTACCGACGAGCAGCACTCACTTGCTCATTGACCCTCTCACGCATCTCCTCATTGTTCATTGGAATCCAGCTATCAACATCCCGAACCACGCTCAACTCTCACTTCTTGCAGGCAGAAATCTCACACAGAATCACCTTCATCTCTCTGATCCAATGTCGGGGATTCTATGGTTGAACCAGCAACAACACACTAGGCTCCCCAACATGCTCTCCCACCTACGCAATTCTCCTACAGGCCAACATGTTTACCTCTACTACAATCTCCCCAAACAACCTTTTGTCTTTTCCTTGCTCACGTACCACAATACCTTCTGATGTATATGAATTCCCACTTCCAGCACGTTGTAATCATCCATCCAACTGTTGCATTCCTCAAACTTCAATAACACTGTTCAGGTAATCATAAGAGAAATAAAATGTATAGTTTTGTAAAACCAAGAGTTTTCACTATTAAAGTTAAGAAATGCACATAAAATTTTTGTATTCAAACAATCATTGTATTTTGCTCTCATAACTTTATATAGCGGTTTTTTTCAATTGTTGCCTTTTAAAGAATTTTTCCTAAAGGTGAAGCTTTGTCAAACAAGCCCTAACTTAGCCTAGCCAACATTAAGTTTGGTCTATGCATGAGAATCATGCCCAACTTTTAATTGAATTATAAGAAAATTATATAAGTCGCCATAAAGGCAAACAAAGAAGAAATTATATTAAAGTAGAAAAAAAACAAAAATTAGTATCAGAAACATGGAGCCTAAAAGGACAAAAAAGCTCAGATTAATCGATGCACGAGAGATTAAGGTCCTGTACGAGGCACCATTTTGGCTGCTTATCAGTTTAAGAACAGGCAAATGACCATTTGGGAGGCTTCTTTCTTGGTGTTTTTAGGCACCAAGCTCTTGCAAAACAAGCAGAATGGCATCTCTACTCCTCTTCAAAAGAACAAAATAGCTCAAAATATCACCAAGAATGCATCCTCTTCACTCGGTGCAAAATGACATTGCTACACCTCTACAATACCCTAAATCCCTCCCTCTATCCCGACAAATGCCCCTCTTCACCATCTCTCTTGTGGCTTTAGGAAAAACCTTGGTTCTTCTTTTCCCCTCAGTCTGTTTTTGCTATCACCAACTCTCACCACCCCTCTCTATATATAAAATTCCTCTTCTTTTCTTAATGGTGGTTTGATGGTTTGCGTTTTACCATCTTTCCCTTTGTACTTCTTGGTTTAGTTGTTGATGGTTTGATGCTTTAGTGGTTGAGGTGGTATGTTGTTTTCCGTTATTGTTTGAGATAGTTTGGTGCTTGAGGTGGTGCCAATAGATTTTTTATTTTGCTCTCTATTGGTGTTGGTTGTCTCTGTTATGAGATTTTCGGTTTTGTTCTTTACCTATAATTTTTTCCAGTTTTGAGATGGTTTGGTGCTTTAGGTGGGGTCGATAGATTTTCCTCTCTATCATGTGGTGGTGTTTGTCTCTTGAAATTGATGGGTTTGTGGTTTTTAGGGCGGTGTCGATCAGTTTTACTCTCTGCTATGTGGTTGTTGTTGACTTTATTAAATGATGATGCTTGAGAAATATAACCACTATTAGTTATTTTAAAAAATATAACTTAAAAATTATTTTGAGTCGATATAAATATCAAATTTTTGATGTTAGATATGTAATTTCATTTCACTTTTATCTTCTTCAATTTGGAAAATACTTTATGGCGAGAAATATAAGAACTATTACTTCTTTTGAAAATATAATCATGAAAAATTATGTTGAACTGACACAATATTAAAGTTTAAATGTTATACCAGTAATTTCATTTCACTTCATCTTCTTCGATCTAGAAAAACATTTTATGGAGAGAATTATAATCATTGTTTGTTCTTTTTGAAAAAAAAAATTTAAGAACCAAAGCACCATTAAACATCTAAGAACCAAGCACCATCAAAAAGAAATATGACAATTGTTGATCGTTTTAAAAATTGAAGTTTAGGTGTTTTATGTGTGAATACATAGAAATTGAGTGGCATGTACGTAAGTCCATATCATCTCTTTTAGTCTAGAGATTATATGTGCAAGTCTAATTTATCTCTTTTATGTCAAAAATTCAATATAAATTGAAGATCATGCATCATTTCTCAGTTGTCATGTATTTAACATATAAACTCTTGTATTCACATTGGCTCAAAATAAATTTTCATGAATGTATTTTTATAAGAACTAACAGTAGTCATATTTCTTTTTTCATGGTGTTTTGGTTCTTTGATATTTATTTCAAAGAACTAATAGAGGTGGTATTTTTTTTTTATGATGTTTTGGTTCTTAGATTTTTTGTATTTATTTATATATGAGTTGTGTAATGGTATTTTGATTCTTAGAATTTTTTTCAAAAGAACCATTAGTGGTAATATTTCTTTTTGATAGTGCTCTGGTTTATAGATGTTTGATAAGCAATTATGCATGAATCATGTGATGGTGCTTTAATTCTTAGATTTTTTTTTTCAAAAGAACCAACAAAGGTCGTATTTCTAATTGATGATGCTTTGGTTCTTAGACTTTTTATATGTATTTATATATGATTTATGTGATGGTACTTTGGTTCTTACATATTTTTCAAAAGAACCAATAGTGGTCATATTTCTATCTATAAAATACTTTTCCAAGTTGAACAAGAGGAAGTTAAATGAAATTACTGATCTAATAGCTAAACATATACATGTGCATAACTCAGTGGTAAAAATTAAAGTTTTGATATTGTATATGTATTGATATATAAATTATGTGATGGTGCATTGGTTCTTATTATTTATATGGTGGTGGTGGTTTGATGCTTGTCTCTTGAAATTGATGGGGTTGTGCACTTAACCTTTGCATTGATCGGTTTTGAAGTTTGCGGTTGTGACACATTTTATTTTTGAAATGTTATGCATAGTAATGATGGAAAAAAATAAAAGGGCTCAACTAATTACCAATTATCACTTTATAATTTTGCCTATATATTTATCACGAATACTACCTGGTCTTAGATCACACATGCAACTATTTTCCACATATACTATATGGTCTTATATTACATATGTCATTATTTGTCATATATACTATATGGACATATATCACACAAGGCATTGATTTTTACACATACTACCTGGTCTTAAATCACACAAGGCATTGATTTTTACACATACTACCTAGTCTTAGATTAGACACACCACTATTTTCCGCAAATACTCCATGTTAGATTACACATGTCATTGTTTAACATAAATATTACATGGCCTTCGATCACATATGCCACTTTTCTTCACATATATTACTTGGTATTAGATCACACATGCCACTGTTAATCACGAATACTACCTGGTTTTAAAGCCCACATGATACAATTAGTGATCTAGGATGGAACCTTCTTTAATAAAGTGATATCACCGAGCTCTAATTTGAAAATCTTGTTTTTTATCAAATTTTATTTTAGTTTTTATAAGAGATCTAACAAGTGTTATCACTGCCACAAGGAAGGTCACTTTAGAAGGAACTGTCCAGATAGAAAGAAAAGTTTTCAGGAGAAGCCCAAAGATTCTGGAGAGGCAAGCGTAGCCTCAGATGGCTATGATTCAGCTGAAGCTCTGGCAATCACAGAATCTGAATCTAGCAAGGAGTGGATCCTTGACTCGGGGTGCTCTTTCCACATATGTCCTCACAAAGACTGGTTCGAGACACTGCAATATGAAAATGATGCGTCCGTTCTACTGGGAGGCAATAAAGCTCACAGGGTTGTCGGAAGTGGATCAATCAGGATAAGGATGTTTGATGGAGTTGAACGAGTACTGAAAAATGTCAGGTAATACCAGAGCTTAAAAGAAATCTGATTTCATTAGGTACGTTGGAGTCAAGCGGATGCTCGTTCAAGGCAGAGAATGGCTGCATCAGAGTAACCAAAGACCCTCGTGTCGTCATACAAGGAGTCAGGAAAAAGGGGTTGTACCCTCTTATCGAAAGAACTATGATTACTAAGTCCATGTACTGTTTGGACTTAGGAACCTCAAGCAAGGGCTGAGGGCCTCTTAGGGGCCAGGTGGAGGGAATCTTTACTTCAAAGCTTCTAAATTGAGGGTCAAGGTAGAGAATTGTTATTTTGACCCTCAATTATTGAACTAAGGTAAAATGACATTTTTGTAATGTGATACCGCTCACCTACCACATCTCACCTACCGCTCACCTATCGTTCACCTATCGCTCACCTACCTCCCACTTATCACTCTCTTGCTCTTATAAATAGAGAGGGTGTGAGGCTTAGGAGTGAACAAGAAAAGAGATCTTAAGCTACCACAAAGGAGGAGAGAATAGCTAGAGAGCTAGAGAAGAGGAGAGCATCTTGAGGCCTTGTATCAAGGTGTCGCTTGAGAGGAAGAGCTAGAGAGGAGGAGAGCATCTTGAGGCCTTGTATCAAGGTGTCGCTTGAGAGGGAGGCCGTAGGGAAGAATGGGGGCTCATCTCTATGTATAAGCTATGTATTCTTCATTTCTTTTGTCTTAGTGAAACATTTGATTGATTCCCTCCCGTGGACGTAGATCCAGTTAGATCGAACCGCGTAAACGATCTGTGTTTGCTTATATTCTTTGCATCTCATTTCTATGTCAGGAAGTACATATCTCACAACAAATACTAATAAAAATCAGAAAATCTACACATGTATATGTTTGCCCCAGGATAAAAAAAAGTTAACAGTGATCATATAACGGTTGTGTGCCATGTTTGCCCTTCTATATTTCCTAACAAGCATACTTTGCATGCTGAAGCCTGTAACCATTATTAAAGCATTAGCAATGTCAATAATAATCCATAAAATATACATGGTACTATATAAAGACTGCTTAAGAAAATGCAAAACCAAACAATATCTAAATAATGGTTTCAATAGCAAAGGTGTCTTTAAGAGAAGAACCATTTCAGCTGATTTCTCAAAGAATCACTGATACAATGAAGCTGCTAATGTGGGTAACAGCCGGAAAAAAGCTTTTACTAACTTGGGGATTCCCAATCATTGATAACAAAGAATACGAGTAATGACTGCATCCCGCACTATCACCTCTATTTCATGGTGATAATAAAACTTATATGTGCATATGAGTTCTCGTAAAAAAAAAAGTTGCAAGAATAAACAAATGCCTCAATAACCCTATGATTTAAGCTCATAGATGCTCGCAAGAAAGTAGTAAAACAAAAAACTTTAATATCAATAAGAACCGATTCAACCCATATTCGAAACCCCCAAATCTTCAAGGCACCCATCCAAATGATTTTCAAAGATTGGTTCTGGTATAACAGTTAGGCATTTAAGTAATTTTAAAGATGTAAGTGTCAGGCTCAAAGCTCAGAAATCTTAAGTAGTATGAATTGAAACCATCAAATCTACTTAAAAAAAATATATATTTCTTCGTAATCCATAAAATCAACACAAACATAAAGGAGAAGAAACTCTATGCGATTGACTTAAAAGAAGATAGTCTTTCTAAAATCAAGCATTCCATCAACTAGAGAAAGAAAGAGAAGAGATCTTTACCTCTCAAATGATCTTAGAAAGGGGGGAAAGGAGAATGCAGACTTTTGGAGAGTAAAAAAACTTCTGACTAGGGTCGTTTACTGATACGCCTAAAAATTACCTATTTTTCATATATATTTTATGCTCAATTTTAATGATTTTTAATGATATTACACTTTAAAGGAAGATATTTTGCATATTTTTTATTTCATGTACAAGAAATGAACTTTTGGAGAAAATGAAGAAAAAATGGTGCAATTTGAAGTAAAAATTAACAAGAAAGAAAATTTTGACTTGACACATTTCGATATGTCTCACTATGTTTAATCTCATTTATACTTCTCACATATTTTTGAATAAATTACACTTTAAAGAAATATTGTTTTCATGCTTATTTTGTAGGTCTATCTGTTAGGGATGCAACAAAACTAAAATTGGGCGAAATAGAGCAAAACAGTGGAGCTGTTGCAGGGTGGCGCCAACGGCGCGAGAATGGGCGCTGACGGCGACATAGTCCAGAGAACTACGAGAAACGACACCGACAGCACACAAAAATGGCGCCAGGGACTGTTATTTGCACATATACATTGAATTTAGACGATTTTTGGAAGGTTACTTGAGGCGTCTCTTTGGAAATTCATCCTTAAACTATAATAAAGTGATTTTATGTCAGAAAAAGTGTTTGTGTGAGTGAAAAGATATGGAGAATGTTTAAAGATCTTAGAATAGGAGTAGAAATGTAGATTTTTACCTTTTTGGAGAGATTGAAGAGGAGATTTTGAGAGAATTTGTAAGGAAATGTACTAGCATTCCATGGATCAGCGGGAGACTTTGTGGGAGAGATTTTTATCTTTCATTCAAGGGGAAAAAACTACGTATTGTGTTCTTCATTATCTTATGATTTTGTAAACACTTATCTAGTAGATTTGCTTTGACGAAAAAAAGTTTTTAGTTGTGTTTTTTGTGCTTTGTGATGTATCTTTCTTACTCTTTCTTTTTATTAAGAAATAGTGGCATGAGAAGATTATGTCTTTGTTTTCCTTTTAATTTTCTTCTGTAATGAGTATGATTCATGTTTAGGATATTGGGATGCATGCTAGAATAAGTTTTTATTATAAATGTGATTGTTTTTATTTGCACTTCCTTTACATTACAATAAGGGCTCGTTGTAGTGTCAAAATTCATTGTAATTGCATTAAGACCCAAGAGGGCGGTGTAGTTCTCAATAAAGTGGAACCACATTCAAATTCTATGCTTGGTGAATTTCATGGGGGTTTAGTGCAAATAAACAGGGAAATATATATATTGCTAGGTAAAGAATTGAAGATTCTAGGGTGACAGACTAAAATCCCCAATTTGGTCTTAGTGTTTAAGAACTAAAGCCACAGTTAGCCTTCAAGGGAAGGAAAGTAGGAGCTCTTAAGTGAGAGCCAGTATCCTCCCAGCCTAACCACGAATTTTGAGAGTAAACCTAAGATTAGCCAATAATTCTCTATAACACTTGACAGATGGTAGAGAATTAAAATTGCTCCTATTTGGCACATACAATATTTAATGTATTTTATTCCTTTATCTTATCCAATTTATTACATAAGAATAACAATTTTTAACATTTCAAATTTATCCAAACCAATTTATCCAAAAAGGGTTATCTTTAGAATTAATATTTTCATTTATGAATAGTTATTAGTTGTTTTAAACTTAAAACTTACATTTAGGAGTACTTGTTAGAAAACCGTTTAAATCGATCTTCTAAACTAATGACTGATAGTAGTAGACTAGAATTTTATTAATGACCTCTTACCTCGTTTCTTCGTGGGATCGATACTAGGGTTTTTAAGGAAATCCATATATTACTTTAAGCGATACGTGCACTTGCGTAGAACCTATAGTGTGAACTAATTTATATATTTTATAAAACATTTAAATTTTGTACATTAAATACTTAATACAAATTGGGTCAAGTTTTTATCATTGTTACAGGGGATTTAAATTGACATAAAACACGCAGAAAAATAACACACACTAGGGGCACACCTTTTACCAGCAAGGAAGAACATCAAAGCTTCGACCACCACACGAGGCTAGGAGCGATCTAACAACAACCAACCAAGGATGCAACAACCCTTCCCCAAGTGGTGCTTTTATAGGTGAAGAGGGAGGAGATCGGGAAGAGAGAGAGGGTAGCTGGCATGCATGCTGATCGGAAGGTTCTTCGCACGAGCAAGAACTGGGAGAGTGCGCGACTCAATGAGAAGGCAGCAGGCAATAAGGAACACGATAGAGGATGGGGTGCATGTGTGCGGCTTGAGGAGGAGGCTGCAGAAGCTCGCATGCGACCGAAGGAGAAGAGGGGAGATCAGCTCGCCAGTGGGAGTCTGCAAACGAGAAGTGGCAAGAGGCATGAGCGAAAGATTTTTCCTTTCTTTTTTTTTAATTTTTTTATTTCACACATTTTTTTATTTTAAGTTAATATTTTTACCCAAATTGGACCCTGCACGGAACCATATCAAAATGGGTGTCCTCTCTAGCTAAAATTGACTCTCCGGACACAATAGCGCAGTCTGTTTCGTCATACAAGGTCATTTGGGCAACCTCGTCAACAGTCAGGTCGAAAATGCATCAAATTCAATTCTCGTCAAAACTTCAGCTCGCGATCGATCGTTTCAAAAATTTATTGAAGTCTTCAACAAATAACAACACAGGCGATGTGAATTATGGTAATTGAGCATGTCAACCATTTGAATTGCAAAGTTTGTGCGCAAGAATGTGCAAATTGCAAAAGACAATTCTATAGGAATTCTTATCTGGGTTCCCTTATGTAATCTCTAATATTTGTAACAAAGATTACTGGTCATATATAAAACTAACATAGAGAACAAAGATTTGGTTGAACTGTCCAAGGAGAAGGTGGGTACCATTTTTTAAGATGCTAAGATAGTCATTAGGAAAGTTATAAGGCTAGATCCTAGTCACTAAAGGAAAGACCCAAAACTCTCACCCAAAAGTGTTGTCAACATACTTGAACACATCCATCTTTGACCGATATTGATTTCAGGGTCATAGATGAAAATCCAACATGCATTCATGCATAAGCATTCAAATCCGGTCACACAATCATTTCCTGATGAAGACTTTAGTATGAATGAGTACAACACATATGGAGAAGAAGGTGTTAAGGATATGATCTAGTGAAAAAAAGATTGCAGAGACTTTGGTGAACTCAACAATTATTTTACTTCTTGTAGTTGTTGCCTATTTCAATTGTACTACGGATTTTTAGATGTCTACTTTCTATATTTATATATATTTTATATTGACTATTTGCTAATGTGCTCCTTCTATATTTTTTATTAAAAAAACAAATATATTTTTTGTTATTCTATTACATATCGAGTTTATTTTGTCAATTAGAGTCATAATATATTATAATTGAAATAGAGAGCTTTGTACTATCACAGTGGTATACAGTGTTCTGACTACACATTAAGAAGACAATGCGCTTATTGGAGGAGATTTTATTGTTATCGCAGAAACAGGGCCCGAAAAGATTGCATATATTTTTTTTTTGCAGATGATATGAAAGAGTTTGCTTCAATCAGTGATAAGGTGAGGAGAGATGCTGTTGTGGAATAAAATTATGTCGAAGATTGATCGTCCAAATATAAAGAAGAACATCATTATAGCCTTGCTGATTATGTTTGTGGTTCTTATTATTGTGGATATATGCATGAAATGACTGTCCGCAATTTATTTATTGGAGAATTTTGGAGTCAAGTGTTTTTTGTATGATTGGATTTTTTTTTCTACTATAAATATTTTGAAAACTATAGTTCAAATAAATTATATCAATAAGGGCAAAAGAATCTTTTTCCTCAGAAACAACTGCAACATAGTAGATTGTCCAACATACTTATGCTTTTCCAGTAGCACTTTTTGATAACACATGCATAAATAAAAGCAAAACATAAAATTGATTCATGTCATGCATGCACCTACGTGCACACGCACACACATGCATCTTATTTGAACATGCATGTGGAAGATGAGATTGGTGAGGGTGAGGTGCCCTTATCCTCCCATCTTGTACCATCTTGTGGCAAATTTATTATTATTTCATGTTTAACAAAATACTTTCATTGATATCACTTAGGGGCTGTCTCCCAATTATTAAGATTTA
>JXCR01136870.1:8821-65087 GCA_002079205.1 Phalaenopsis hybrid cultivar
TAATTTCTTCACAATCCATATACTCATAGTAAAAGGAAAGGATGTCTTTTTACTACATTTTACTTAGCATTCACTCTACTACTTTATATTCAAATTTAGTGCTTCAATTTTGTAGTCTAAAATTGTAGTTTACATTACAATCTTAAGAATTTACTCATACGCATTTCCAACTTCTCTGTGGGATCAATATCCATGACTCTATTATGACCCTTTATCACTTGAGCGATATGTATACTTGCATTAATTTTAGGGGATTTGACAAATTAAATATTTTTAATAGATAAAGCTATTTTCATTAAAGTTATTTTTTTTTGGATTAAGCTACATAATTACTGTTGTATCAATCGTGTGTATTTTGTAATATTGAAAAATATTTAAAAAATTAACATACTAAATCCACCCTACATTACGTTTTTGGCGGCGTTGCCTTAGAGGTAACACAAAGTAGTATTATGTTAATTTATAATTTGAATTCTTTTTATTTTATACTAAAAAAAGAGTGTTGGTAGTTTAGGTAGCATATTTTCATATTTTAGTGTGTTTTCTTATGCATGGTATTAGATCTGAAGATTTAGTGCATTACGATTTTGAGTTAGAAAAAAATATTAGAAAAATTTTTAAACAACAAAAGGATAAAGATCATTAAAAGACTTGTCCATTGATCCAAGAGACTTATCCCTTCATAAAAGAACCTTCCAATGTGTTTAGATGCATTAAACCACTTCAAGGGGTCTTTAGAACAAGTGTCTTTTTAAAAATTCATACAAAATTTATTATCAACTACCTTAATTTATGAAAAGTCATCTCTGGCGCATTTGGCATTGGTTTTGATGCATCTAGCATCCACTTGGTTAAGTCTGAGTTGTTTTAGGTTTTGGTACATCAGGTGCCAAATTTGGCACATCTGGCACTAGCCCTCTGTCAAATGGCACTTTTTGCGCATGATGTGCCGACTCTATGTAACATGGCACTTATGGTGCCAATCTAGCGCATCAGGCACCTTAATTCTCGGAATTTGCTGTTCTGACTCAAAATTTTGTTCTTTTTGCTACTTTTGATCCAAATGCCTAAAATTGATACACCTACAACAAAAACATAAAAATACTAGTCTTAACGTGCAATATCACCACAAATAAGCATAAAATGTATACTTAAAATAAAGTATTCTTATGGTGTATCATCTACTCAGAAGCCATCAGGGTCCAGTAGCCTTCATGCTCAAGTGATTTACGATCAAGTCATTTGAGAAACTAATCAGTAAGGCCAATAGCCTACAAGAGGAAGTCAAGCATATGAAAGCTTTAGAATAGGCTGAGAAGTCTAGAGCAGTTAGGAAATTTGTGAAGAAATCTGGGATAATAGAAGCAGTCAAAAAGGGCAACCAGCCGATGGGGATTTGGCCTGATCAGTCTTGTCAGGGTTCCCAATAGTCATCATAGCATGTTCAGTCTCATCAACAACAACAGGTTTAGCAGTACAGCTAGTTCGACTAGTAGAAGTTTTGAATGGGACCGTACAAGATAGATGTCAGGCAAGTCTATCATTTATTGATCGATTGAACAGAGTATACTCCTTCAAGAATGAAGTCGTGCCAATAATCTTCAAAAATTTGATGAAGAAACCCCCGCTCAGATAAGAAGGATCATCTTAATTATTGTCCTTACAACAGACTCCTTGGGCACACCATTGAGGTTGTTTCAATTACAAGGATTGGTTTGAGATGAATCTAAATAAGGGAAATATAACAATTCTGAAAGAGTATTTAAAAGAAACAAAAAGAGGTTATGCAAATAAGATTTCGGCCAAGCCAATAACTCTAATAGATCCATATTCAAATGAAAGTGATTGGAGCACAGGTTGGAGTCAAACATCCAACAAGATACTGGACCAGATTCAGACCGCGTCAGCACAAGCCGCAGCAAATTCTGTAGCCAGTCAAACCAAAGATGGAGATTACACCGGAGAATTCACCGCAGCCGGAGAAAAGGGATGACGTGATCGTGCATGAGATTAAAATGGATAGCATGAGAGGTGGGAAAGGGGATTCCTCTGTGTGATTGGTTGTTTCAGATTTAGGGAAGAAATTCCTTAAACCGCTGACTATGTATGATTATCTATTTGCCCCTCTGAGGTATTTTGAATAAAAGAATTACTATTTTGGCTACGTTTTGATTATCTCTAGTGGTAGTATGACTGAATATGACCACTCTAACCTTGATTTTGATTCCTGAAATGATCCTAAAATCATACTTAAGTCCGTGTTGACCTCACTTTTGGTTGAGGTTTAGTTTTTCCCTTTTAGTAGCCTAAGGTCTAGCCATTGACTTTTCTATTGACTATTCTTAGAAAACTAAACAAGGAACCCTCACCATCAGAAACTCTACACTTATTTTCTTATTGACTATTCTTAGAAAACTAGACAAGGAACTCTCACCATTAGAAATTCTACAATTTTCTATTGACTATTCTTAGAAAACTAGACATGGAACCCTCACCATTAGAAATTCCAAACTTACTATTGAATATTCTTAGAAAACTAGACATGGAACTCTCACCATTAGAAATATTACCCTATTCTTTACTCAACTTGAAGTTCCACATATTGGTCATAACCTCTAGCATTTAGTAGGTGGGATCAAAATGGGGGAAACTCAAGATGATACCCTTAGGACTGTTGAACCTTAAGATTAACCCTGGGTGTTTGGCTAGGGCTAATTCACTCACTACACTCATCTACACTCACTATCACTCACTACCCTAAACCCAGAACTTCTAAACCTAGATCCCTTGACCTTTTGGGACACTCATGTAGATGGTCCCCTAAA
Organism: Phalaenopsis hybrid cultivar; assembly: GCA_002079205.1. NCBI lineage: Eukaryota > Viridiplantae > Streptophyta > Magnoliopsida > Asparagales > Orchidaceae > Phalaenopsis > Phalaenopsis hybrid cultivar. The sequence goes on from JXCR01136870.1 coordinate 11,647, forward strand.
CCTACTAGCCCTAGGGCTATGGTTTGGCTAAGACCACTATGTAGAGGACACAAAATTGGATTTCCATTGGTCAATGGCTTGTTGGTGATGGTTGATACCTCAACTCTACCAAAAAACCCATCTTTGCCTTCTACCCCTAAAACACCCCAAAATTACCAAAATACCCCTCCATAGCTCAAAATCCTAAAAATTCCAAAAATTCCCAGAAACTCCAAAAAAAAAACCAAATATTACCAATTTCATTTCTCTCAACTAGCACATGACCCAATTTGGCCAATTTGACCATCTTTAACCAAAATCCCTAAATTGCCTTTTAAAGATCCAAATTTCCACAAATCCAACTCAAATGTCCATCAATTTGATCTTGATTGACTGCAATTCCAATACTAAACTCAAATTAACTTTTGATATGACCAAACTAAACCAAATCCAAGCTCAATTGCTCCATGATTTGAGCCCATTTTTGAGTTAGATTAAAGCCCCAATTTTGATCATATGACCTAATCTCACCAAATTGAACCCATAGCCTAGTCAATTGGCCCCAATTGATGTTGTAAAATCTTTATAACATTTCTATACATCAAAATCAACCATCAATTGACCTTGGTGAAGCCTCAAATCCATTTGACATAACATTCCTATACATCAAAATCAAGCATCATATCCATTTGATTTTGGCCTAAATTCAAAATTCCCAAATTTAGCCTTAAAAATTTCACCCAATTGATTGCCTTAACCTCCAAATTGGCATCCAATTCATGTTGAAAACTCTTCATGAGGTCCCTATTGACTATTTATAACAATAAATTTGGACTTAGCCTGAGGCCAACCAAAGCTAGACCCAAACCTAGCCCAACATAACCAAAATAATTAAGGTTCAAAAATCCTTCAAATTGACCATTCAATTGAATGCAAAACCATTTTTATTCTTCACCAAAGTTGTTCCTTATGGTCATCTACACCAAATTCAACAAATAATTGGGACATTTGACATGGCTAACCTTACCCAAACCCAAGTTTTTGTCATTTGCACCCACTTGGACCCATGCACTAAATGTGACCTAACCGCCTAAAGTCACCAAATTAACTCCACCACAGCCATTAGTTGGACTTACTGACCAGTCCAAACACCATGAAATCACATAAATCAAGCCATGGACCAAAGGTCCCCTAAATTAAAGGATATTATTTCCAAAAATGCACATGCTTAAGATATCTTTGCCAAATCAAAGCACATACGCATTAAATTGTTGGGATGGATTCCTCTAGGTTCCCTGAGCTCTTAGCCACCTCCTCCTGGCCGGCCGGCCGGCCTAGTGGCCATAAAAGCCCAAAATCGAGAGCCACTCCCATGGTACCTCACCCAAATCAAACCTAGAGGCTAGCTCATCCAAATCAAATTGAAGAGCTCCTCTGCCCTCCACTTAAGCACCACAATGTACCCAAACTTATGCCCTCAGAGCCACCTCATGGCCATTTTTATAAATACTAACCTCCCACAACCATGGGAGGTGTGCTAAAATTTTCGTAGAGAGGCCTCTCCAAACCTCACATAGAGCTTCCCTAAGATTCCCTCAGTGCATTCCAACCATTTTCTCTCACTAATTCCCATTGCCGGAGCTCAATTTTGAGCTTGAAACCTTGCCGAAAACCAGGGCATAACCCAATACTCCTCCACACTCCACCAAACTTCTATTGCTTGTGCCCACACCTTAACAACAGTAATAGAAAGAAAGCCCCATCAAATTACCCTCTAAAATAGCCTCCACCATAGCTCTAGACCAACACCTAAAATCAAGCTTGGTTGAATTCATACCTAGGCCTTACACCAAGACCAGGGACTCAATCCCTAGCCTTCTTGGACCCTGACGTACGTGTCGAGCACCTCTGATTGAAGCCTCCCTTCTCAGAGCAAAGGTATAAAACTTCTCCACCTCCTGAGCTTATTTTTATTCTCCACCTACTTAGGCTTAATTTCATCGTACATTAACCGTATGGATATGTTTGTCTCACTTAGACGAGTCCATAGGATCAAACCAGAGGTGATTTGGTTGAGTCTAGACTGAGATCTTACAGTTTTAGTGTGGATGGTCACGAGATCATTCTATAGGGGATGATGATGGGGAGTCGTCCGATCGCGCGTGTATCACATAGTCGGAAGAGATCGAGCCGGACAGCGCTTCAGGACATAAACCGCAGGCTGAGTCAGTAGCTACATGGATGGCGGCGTACAACCAGAGCGCGCCACGCATGCCTTCAGAGCTGACTAAGATCTAGTTAGCACGCACTGTTTAAATAGATAAGTAGGGCTTTTCTTATTTATTTAAATACCCTTAACTTAGAAAATTCATAACTTTGTGTAGAAATACAAAAATAAATAAAAATACTCTCCTGCTCACTGAACAGAGGAGAACAATGTGAAATAAATTTCAAGACCATGTTATGCACATTTTATTTTTGATTAATTAAACACTGTTTTGAATTATTTGATTCTCCATGCATTTCGATACATCACCTTGGCTTGAAAATTTGGCATGTTGTAACATCTGTCAGGGAAATATCCTCAAGGTTTTTCCAAAGTGAGAGGAGGTTCTTATACAGAGATCCATATTTTTCAAGTTATTCCACTTTATTTCCTTAAAATAATCATGGAAATTAGCATATTGATTAGAAAATCCTAAAAAAATTTTGGAAGGTCCCAGAAAAACCTTTGGAAATAATTTTATGGGTCAAGTCATTTAAAATGCACTTAAATTTTGCAAATACCATGAAAATTAGCATATTGATTATAAAATTCTAAGAAAATTTTGGAAGGTCCACCATGACTAGAGAAGAAAATCCTAAAAAAATTTTGGAAGGTCCACCATGACTAGAGAAACCTTTGGAAATAATTTCAGTCATGTCATTTAAAATGCACTTAAATTTTACAAACACTAAATCACTAAAATAATCAATTTTGGAAAATATAACAATTTAAATGACTTGATTTCCTGATCTCCACTGTGATTTATGATCCAGAGAACTCATCATAAAAATTTTAAAATATTTTGAGTGTTACTTGGCAACTTAAGTTGATTTTTAAAAGAAAAATACCACTTTTGGTATTTAAATAATTTTTAAAAATCAAAATATAACTCAAAAAATTATCATATTTAGTTATTAAGTTCTCTGTGATCAGTGGTTTTTTTTAAATAAAATGATATTTAAAATAAATACTTGATTTTTAGCAAATTTTAAATATTTAAATAATTAAAAATCCATAAAAATCACAAAAATAATAAAACTCATGGAATGGTCTAAATTGCTTCCTAATCACCTAGGAATAATTCAAATATTTTTTGTGATTTTTTAAGTAAAGATATTGAATTTCAAAGCTTAAAAATAATTTTTTTAAAAAGCTAAAAATGAGTTTTCACTAAAATTATTCCAACAAATCAAAGAAAAACCAAAAAAAATATAAAATTTTCTTCGCTGAGTTCTATAACCTTTGAGAGATTTTTCAAAAATATAAAACTTAATTTTCACCATCTAAAATATTTTATTTTTATTAAATAACCTAGAATTTGTAATAATTCTAATAAATCACAGTGAATTCACAAAATCATGAAATTTTGTCCAGAGGCTTTTCTGGTCTAGGTCTACCTCGAATAAAAATTTCAAGGGAATAGAATTCACCTTGGTCTAGTTAAGAATTTTCTTTGAGAAATCCTATTTTTGCATTGAAATAATTAAATAAATTTAATTAAATTTTGAAAAATCACATTTTCTCCTCTAATGTCTCAATTCACCCATGAATGGAATAGCATAAAATTTTCAAAGTTATTTGAATTGAAATTGACAAATTATGAAGTGTTAGAGCCTTAGGGGCAAATGCGTAATTTTGGAAATATAGCCTTAATCAACATTTAGGCTTAACTTAAGGAGGGGAATGGGTAACCTTTGATCATAAAATTTTCAAAGTAGAAACCAATTTCACTTTTCTCATTAAAAGGATAAGTTAATAAATTTCTAAATTATTAAAATTTGAAAGTTTATTAAAATTAAATGATCCTGGACTTAGGGGTATGAGTTTTGAAGTCAATAATTAATCAATTTAATACCCCTATCTTGATTTTCAAATAAAATCTAAACCATGAATCATGATAACTTAAAGTTTAACTCTTTTCAAAACTAATTAAGACACTCACCTAGGCTTTAAGCGCTTAGTGGTGACTTAGGCTAAATTTAAATTAACTAAATGAGGATTAGAGAAATAAACATAACGAAATCAAACATCTTTAAAACACCACTAAGCCCAATTTGGATTAAAAATTTGGCTAAGTGTTCAAATTACACTAACTTGCCCCTTTAAGGGTCTTCACCCACATAATTCTTAAATTGAATTACAAGTGATAATTACCCTATTCTTAGGGATAATTGAGACATCAGTGGTCACTGAGTAATAAGGGTGTTTACAGGATGAACCATTAAGCAACATAATAAGTTTAAATGCACTCGAGGCTTTTCACCAGTTGGTGAGAGGGAGGCATGGACCTTCTTCCCCCTCCTAACTTGTTGGATACCTCAGAGGCCTATTAAACTTAATATTCTTTGCTCAATGAAATCATTTAATTAAACTGACTCACCAAGATATGACATAGGGTTAGGAAAATTACCAAAATTTTACCTTTTCTGCTCTTCATCTCACCAAGATATGACATAGGGATAGGAAAATTACTAAAATTTTACATTTGTTGCTCTTCATAAACTACCTTAACATGCATTTTAAGTTTCAAGTGGTTGAACGAGAAGACTCGCCCGGTACTCTTTTACAGTTTTCAGCATTGTCTTTCTTATACTTTCATACTGTACTTTTATACATGCAAATTTGCATGCTAAACAATGATACCACCCTGCATGAAAACAAAAATTACCAACATAGTCACATAACCATAACCAAAGCCAAAACTAAAATCAACCAAGATAAAATTCACCACCACAACATTCAAAGTATAAAATAACTCAAAATTTAATCACAAACATCACATAAAACTGCAATTGTGACTAAATTAAGATGTCTTTATTAGATGATCGAGAATCCCTCGGAGGAGGTAACCTACGGTTGCTAACGAGGCTTCCCTCGGTTTAAATGAAATTGTGGAACTCATTTAGTTGAAGTTTAGTAAGTTCATTTGGACTAAGTGAATCCAATAAAAAATAGTGGTGTCAGAACGAGGGAACCGTAGGATCCTAACTAGTGTCATTCTAATCAACTTTAATATGCCCACATAAAATTTAAAGAACTTCAACCATAGGGCCATTTGATTTGATGTAATAACTTGACACACTAGATAACTCAAATTTTTTGTAGCGAGTAGCTTGGAGCTAGCAAGGTGGACAGCACGACCATCTTCAACAGCAAAACCTGTCTTCCCCAGCTAAACCAATCTTCCTTCCTTAGACTTAAATAACAAAGTCATAGGACTTCGAGGTTGCTTGCTTGTGCAACGTAAATCCTCACCTTATCTTTAGGCCTTTGCAAAGCCCTGCTATATAATATAAGCCCTAACTCGTCTTAGGATTCCGAGGTTGTCGTTTGTCATGACCTAAATCCTCAGTTTCAGGCTATTTGTGTGATCATTTCACACAAATGTAAGCCCTAACTAATAAAGTTGGCAGGATGAACCATCCAAATGTTTCTCCTCAAAATTGAAGCAAAACATTAGGATAGCTTAGGAAGTCACTCAGGTTCTCCTTTGGATCCATGACATCCCCCAGTTCTTCTCCCCTTGGATTCTACAATAACCTGTTCCAAATTTGAACCAATTCCTTTTCACACCACTACTTCTGATTTCATTGAAGAGTCCAACCCTTTGAAATTTGTTGAAGATAACATTTCTTGATTTTAATCGAGAGTCTTCTTAAGTGGCTTTGGTCATTTAAGATATAATTAACTATATGGGCTTGCCCTTATAGGAAGCATGTCCAAACCCAGCTTAATATAAACCCTATTTAATCCTTTATATTAAATGGAGGAACTTGTCGGCAAATATAAAGGTTTCGCAAACCAAACGGACGTCATACTTTTCTTAGTTTATTTGATCGAACATCATCCTCAATTCTTGTGTTTATCCTTTGAGATATATATAGGATTTGAGGTAAAGTGCTCTTTCATTTTAAAGTATGACAAATATGGGGTAGTTTGATTTCATACTTCAACAACATTCCGAAGCGGGCGACGGGATTTCGATTCCGGTGATCGACAGCTTCCTACGGGCAACTCCCCTTCAACCCCAAAATAACACCGAAAGCTTCTGGCAACTCCACTGGGGACGTGCTTTTCTCTCCATACAAATCAAAAAATATTATTTTCGCACATCGGTAATATGTCCATGTCCCTCTTGGACCAAATTGCCCTTCTTCCATTAGCATACTTTAGCCATTTCTATCTTGGGAAAGTACAGCTAACTCTTTGAACTTCAGGACTAGCTGTTCAACCATCTTTGAACATAGGGGCTCAAAAGGACATTAAGGACTCTTTAAATTTTCATTTGGGGTAGGATCCCCAATAGGTATGTCGGTGGACTAATCCCACCTGGGTATTCCTTGCCACTAATTGGGTCCCACATTGGGTCCTAATTTTTCACATATAAATTTGACTTGCTATTCCGCAAATTAAACCAAATCTTGTTGTGTTGCGCGCATATTGAAACTTTCTTGCATTAATTAAATTTTACACCTTTTTAAACATAGATGTTTAAAAAATACCCATATATTAAGACCTGCATGGTCTACAGATCAACCTCTATTTTTCAGTGTTTGCTCTAAAAATTACGATGTTTTTGACATTTAGCTAACCCTAAAACTTTCTGTTTTAAAGCCCCCTGTGATGGCCTACCCAACACTGACCTTTTCCTGCAACCTGCCAACGGACCGCAGTGCCCGTAACGTCGCTCCCACCATCAAGTTCGGAGCTGGATTTGAAGACCTTAAGGTTATCCTCAGGACAACCCCATTTGTAGTGATGAAAATCGCTGCTCCAGAAATGTAAGAACCGTCTGCAGAATTCAGTTTGAACTGCCTTCAGGACTTCCCTGCCTGCAAGAAGGCTAAAGCTAATGCCATCAAGCCTGTTATCCCTGCTGCTATTAACGGGAAAGAGGTGATGGTCATTGAAGATCCGACTGAAGGGTTAACTGTCCCACCACCCATGTTTGAAATCGGGTCGAGCTCAAGAACTATACCACTGACCCGAACTCAAAGGAGAAACCGCAACAGAAGAATTTGGAGGACCGTCAAGCTCAGACTCCTGAGAACACACCCGTTGAGGAGGATCCTCGTCAAATTGAAAAGTTACTACCATAAATTTATCCACTCCTACGAGGGAGTAGATTCCATCCTTTGACGGATACTGATGGATATGAGAGTATCCGGAAGATTGCTGCTGCATTACCATCACTCCGTGGACATAGTGAGGAGGGAAAGAAATTCATTCCCATCACCTGAGTTAGTGCAGTTTTCAGAAGACTTGCTACTAAAGAAGGATGTTCTGTTAGTGAATTACTTAAGCGAGTGGGACATATGATTTCCCCTTGTATGAAAAAGGAAATTTTGAAGGATGTTAAGTCTGTTAGAAAATCTCGCAAGTCAATCGAAAAGTCACCTACCCGTATTCCCATCTGGTTCCGTTCGGGAAACCAAGTTGATACTGCTATAGTCACCACCGATCATACCACCACCAGGACCACAGGTCACCGACTGATTAAGTCGAAACTAGGTCCAAGAAGCTTACCCGTCATTCGTGCAATCACGGAGAGAAAGACAAGACGGTTACCTGACACTGTAGTCATTCTACACAATGAGGAGCATACCTTCCCTAAATATACCGATGTTTCTACTAATATGTCCCGTCCTGAGACATCATCATCAAAAAAGAAGAGAGTATGGGTACCCGAGGTCACTACACCGATATAGTTCAGTGAGCCTAAAGGACAGGAAGTAAAACCAGTGCCTGAAATATCTGACATCATCACGACAATAGCCAGCAAGATAGAGGAACAGGTACAAGATAACCACCAAGGTCCTCCAGATCTTAAAGCAATCAAGGAATCGATAATTGAGGAAAAGGTTGAGAAACTCAGAATCGAGATTTCTGAGTTAGCTCAAGAACACGGAGTTTCCGTCAATAGTGACAATGAGGATTTTGAGATTTTCGAGTTAGCTCGAGAGCACAGAGTTTCTGTCAATAGCGACAATGATGATTTTGATTACAGTGATTACTTGGAGAAGGATTTCATGGATGTCCATGTAATTGAAACCAGAGCTACCACATCTGCGCGCGAGGCTCAACCTCACATCGAAGAGAACGTCGTAGATGAATTGCGTAGGGTTATCCTCCAAAGGAATGAGCAAGTCAGTCTACTGAAGAAAAGAATGGAAGAGATGACGACAGCTATGGCTGCCATGGCCACCATTCACGGGAAATCACAAGCACCAAGATTGGCTTCTCCAGAGATTAATCAGCCAGAAATCATACACATTAAGGGAGGCTACTTCGACAGACAAAGAAGAACAACCAAAGAAGGATTCTCCATCAAGTGCCAGGCAGAGGCTACTTCAGCAGATAAAGATGAACAACCAAAGAAAGATACTCCATCAGGTGCATGCCAGAAAAGGAATTCAAGCAAATGGTTGAACAAGTACGGGATGCCTTAGCCCAGTCAAAGGGCGGTGCATCAATTTTAAAGGGTAGACCTTACCCAGAAAAGTTTGATGTCGTGCCTTTCCCCAAGGGTTTTGTGACCCCAAACTTCAAGATATTTGATGGGACTGGAAATCCCAGACAGCATATAGCACATTTTCGAGCCAGTTGTGGCAACACGAGGAATAATGAAGCTCTACTCTGCCAGCAATTCGTCAGCAGCTTGTCGAAGATTGCTTTTGACTGGTGCGCTGACTTTCCCAACAGGTCAGTTAAAACATTTTCTGAGTTGGAACAATTATTTGTGAAAAGATTTACCGGCGCACAACATCACGTGTCTATTGGAGAGCTCATGATGGAGCAGCAGAAGGCCAGTGAAACTTTGGCAGACTATATATTGAGGTGGAGAAACCTTAGCATGAAATGTGAACCTCAACTACAAGAACATCAAGCGATTGAGGTTCTACTTAAAAGCATTCATGGGCTAGTAGCTTTCATGCTGAAGGGACTGGCCATCAAATCCTTTGAGAAGCTACTCCGTAAAGTCAGCAGTCTTCAAGAAGAAATGAAGCACATGGAGCCACATGAAAAGGCTAAGGTGGAGAAGCTACTCAGTAAATCCAGCAGTCTTCAAGAAGAAATGAAGCACATGGAGCCGCATGAAAAGGCTAAGGTGACCAGAGTGTTCTAAAAGAAATCAGGAGTAGTCACAACTGTTGACAAAGGAAAGCAGCCGATAAAGATATATGCAGAAGATCATCGTCAGTCTTCATCACTGACTGTCAACAAATGAAAGCAGCCGATAAAGGTGTATGCAAAAGAGCATCGCCAGTCTTCGTCACAGTACTCACAGAAACAGAGCAGCCAATCCAACCAACGACTGTCTCAGAAGGGATCACCTCGAACAGCGGGTAAAAGAATATCCTTGTTAGAGCGACAAAAAATTGTGTATTCCTTCAAAGATGAAGTTGTACCTAAAATATTCAAAAGCTTGATGAAAAACCAGAATTCAAACTACTTGTTCCAAAGAAACCCGAAGAGGTGGATAAGAAGAATGAACCAAATTATTGCCCATACCACTGGTAGACACACTATAGACAAGTGCTACTTCTTTAAAGGCTGGCTCGAGAAGAACTTGAAGGAAGAGAATATAACAATCCCGAAGGAGTATTTGAGAGAACCTGGAAAAGGTTCCATAAACATGGTTTCAACTGAGTTAATCTCCCCAATTGATCCATATGTCGGAACTGATCGATGGAGTACAACTTGGGATGAACTCAAGAGGGTCCTTAATCACATACAGGATTCATTGAAACAAGCTTCTATGAAAACCGAAGAAGAATGCAAGGAGGTCTGGAGTAGGTCGTTAAAAAAGATACTGAACAAAATACAGTCTGCATCAAAATAAGCCTCCATTCAGAGTCTGCAGCATACGGAGCCCGAAATGAAGGTTTTGCCAGAAAATCTGTCATTATCAAGGACAAAGAGCAGGAAGAAGAAAAGTGTCACTGCCAAGATTGATAGCACAGGGGGTAGGATAGGGGCCGCCTCTACTAGATTGGTTGTCTCGGATTTGGGGAAGAAAATCCTCAAACCCTTGACTTTGTATGATTATATTTTTGTCCCTCTAGGGTCTTATGAATATAATGATTGTGATTTCGGCTACTTTTTGACTATTTCTGGTAATAACATGGCTGATTATGACTGATTTAGATTCCATCTCGATCCCCAAAATGATCCTCAAATCATCCTTGAGTCTGATGAACTCGTTGTCAAAGCAAAAGAAGAACTCAATGATATCGCTTACGACAACACCGATAACGAAGAGCCAACTCTCAAGCATCATGGTACACTGCTCGCCATCAACTTAAATCTTTCCAACGAGGAGGAAAATACACCGGAAGATTCAACAATGATATCTAAAGAAGAAGAAATCACAGAAGTCAACTTAAGGAGCGGAAAAGTGTTACCACCAAAAATAGCTCCAACAGACAAAGGAAAACAGATAATGGCTCGAGAAGAGATACCCCCACCTCCGCTAGTGGAAGAACCAGATAGTCAAGATAAAATTGGAGGATCATGCAAAGTAGACTATAACATGCTAGCTCATCTTAGGAACTTGCCTGCCCGACTAAGCATCTACGACGCTCTGATCCTGTCAAAGGAGATGAGAGAATCTTTGGTTACAGCTTTGCTTGATCCAGAATTTGCTTAGCTTAGTTGGCTAGCACATCCTCAGATGATGTTTGCTCATTGAGAGAACAATCAAAGGTAACTTTCACAGATGAAGACTTGCTACTCGGTACCACTGACTACAACCGTCCGCTCTACATCATAGTCAACATCGGCAGATTTGTGTTATCTATGGTTTTAGTGGATTCTGGAGCATCTCTTAACTTGATGAGCCTACGGACATTGGCCTATTTGGATTTTGAAGCTCAAGAGCTTACGACTGATAAGATGATGTTAAGAGGATTCAACCAAAAGGGAGAAAGAGCCCTTGGATCAATTACATTACTTATGAAGGTTGGAGAACTTGTAACAACCGTTAAATTTCATATTATTGACGCCGAGACCTCTTTTAACGCTCTATTGGGTCGACCATGGATTCATGAGCATAATATGGTTCCATCATCTCTACACTAGTGCATTAATTACCACAAAGATGGTCAAGAAAATTGCATCAAGGGAGACCTACAGCCATTTTCAGTACATGAAGTTGGTATCCATGAAGATGCTACCTACAAAGCGCCTCCAAATAGGACTATCTTTTCTCGTGAAGTTATCACAAACAAAGATGAAGATTTAGAAAAATCACAAAAAGGAGGCCATACAACTCCGCTTCAACAACCTTCTACCACTCTCTTACAACGAGTTGGTGGAGGTTCTTCTAGTTCACGCACCCGAGGTCGAGGCCGGGGACGCGGACGAGGAAAGATCAATTTAAAGGTTGATTGGACTAGGCCAACTATCAACATTGGTGATGAAGAAGTTTTGAAGATGAAATAATGATGACAAAGCAGAAGAAACCTCAGTACGAGATATCCCTAGAAGATACAAAGAGGAATGAATATGAAATAATGAAGATCAGATAAACCACTATGTGGATACTATGACCCTCATTCTGATTCTCCCTCAAAAGGTCGAGAGTTTAGAGGTCAAGGAAGTCCTTAGTGTTGGTTCAAAGCTGAAGATTCTCCCTCAAAAATTCGAGAGTTTAGAAGTCAGGGAAATCTGTAGTGTTGGTTTAAAGCCGATCAAATTTTACCGTGCTTCTTCCTCTACTGAGCTTGCAAAACATGTAAATTTGGATGTTGAATTTAATGAATTAATGGAATTACTTTTTTGTTACTTCTCGCCTTGTGTTCAAAAGTTAATTCAACAAGAACACTTACCGAAACGAATATCAAAAGATAAATTTCAACTTTTTAAAAAATTATGGAATGCTAAAAGTTGAACTCGCAATTCAAAAGAAGGTCTCGGATTTGGTACAGTTGGACCAGTGGATGATTCAAAGAAGGTCTCGCCTTTACATGGTTAGTACTAGTGAGTCAGAAGAGGATTGTCTCAATATAGAGGATGACTCTACTGATCAACCAATAGAAGATGCTCCNCTAATTTAGTTAAAGTTTTAGTTTTTGTGTGATATTTGTGATTCAATTTTGAGTTGTTTTATATTTTGAATGTTGTGCCGGTGAATTTTATCTTGGTTGATTTTAGTTTTGGTTTTNCCATTTAAACCGTGGGAAGCCTCGTTAGCAACCGTAGGTTACCTCCTCCAAGGGATTCCCGATCTTCCGATAGAGACGTTTTAATTTAGTTAAAATTGTATTTTTTGGTGATATTTGTGATTAAATTTTGCATCCGATACCGTGGGAAGCCTCGTTAGCAACCGTAGGTTACCTCCTCCGAGGGATTCCCGATCTCCGATAGAGACTTTTTAATAAGTTGTAGTTTTATGTGATGTTTCTTCCCGATCTTCCAATAGAGACATATTAATTTAGTTGAAGTTGTATTTTGTGTGATGTTTGCAATAATTTCATTTAGACCGTGGGAAGCCTCGTTAGCAACCGTAGGTTACCTCCTCCGAGGGGTCAGTTAGGATCCTACGGTTCCCTCGTTCTGGCACCACTATTTTCTATTGGATTCACTTAGTCCAAACTTACTAAACTCAACTTAATGAGTCCATAATTTCATTTAAACCGTGGAAAGCCTCGTTAGCAATCGTAGGTTACCTCCTCCGAGGGATTCCCGAGTATCGGATAGAGACATCTTAATTTATTTGAATTTGTGGTCTTGTGTGATGTTTCTGATTAAATTTTGAGTTGTTTTAAATTTTGAATGTTGTGGCGGTGAATTTTAGCTTTGTTGATTTTTAATTTTGGTTATGGTTATGGTTATGGTTATGTGGCTACCCTGTTAGTTTTAGTTTTCTGGCAGGGTGTCATCGTGGTTTAGCATGCAAAATTGCAGGTATAAAAGTACAGTATGAAAGTACAAGAAAGACANGTTGTGGTCTTGTGTGATGTTTCTGATTAAATTTTGAGTTGTTTTAAATTTTAAATGTTGTGGCGGTGAATTTTAGCTTTGTTGATTTTTAATTTTGGTTATGGTTATGTGGCTACCCTGTTAGTTTTAGTTTTCTTGCAGGGTGTCATCGTGGTTTAGCAAGCAAAATTGCAGGTATAAAAGTACAGTATGAAAGTACAAGAAAGACAATGCTGAAAACTGTAAAAGTGTACCNCAGACCTGCTTCCTCCTCTTAAATTGTTGGATACCTCAAAGGCCTATTAAACTTATATACTTTGCTCGATGAAATCATTCTTAATTAAACTTTTAAGGACTCACCAAAATATGACATAGGGTTTAGAAAATCACCAGAACTTTATTTTTCCCTGCTCTTCATAAATGCCCTCACATGCATTTTTAAGTTTCAGGTGGTGGAACGAGAAGACTCGCCAGGTACGCTTTTACAGTTTATAGTACCGTCTTTCTTGTGCCCTTTTCCTTACATGCTTTATGCTTACGTTGTTTCTTTTTATACTTGTTTGTATGAAAACAACATAAACTTGCATGTTAACCAAAACCGAAACCAAAATTAAAATCAACCAAGACAAAATTCACTCCCACAACATTCAAAATATAAAACAACCCAAAATTTAATCACAAACATCACACAAATATACAACTTCAACTAAATTAAGACGTCTCTATCGGATGAACCGGAATTCCTCGGAGGAGGTAACCTACGGTTGCTAACGAGGCTTCCCACGGGTAAATGAAATTATGGAAGTCATTAAGTTGAGTTTAGTAAGTTCATTTGGACTAAGTGAATCCAATAGAAAATNTTGTGATCAATAATATTTTATAAAAATAAAATAATATTTAAAATAAAAACTTGATTTTTGGCCTATTTTAAATATTTAAATAATTAAAAATTCATAAAAATCACAAAAGTAATAAAAACTCACGGAAATGTTCTAAATTATATCCTAATCCCTTATGAACAATTGGAATATTTTTGTTGATTTTCTAAATAAAGATATTGAGTTTCAAAGCTTAAAAATATTTTTTTTAAAGGCTAAAAATGAGTTTTTACAAAAATAATTCGAATAAATCAGAGAAAAATATAAAAAATATAAATTTTGCTCCTCTGAGTTCTCTGACCTTAGGGAGATTTTTCAAAAATACAAAACTTAATTTTCATGCCTAAAATATTTTATTTTTATTAAATAGCCCAGAACTTAAAATAATTCTAATAAATCACAAAAATCCAAAAATATTCTATTTTTATTAAATAACCCAGAACTTAAAAATAATTCTAATAAATCACACAGAATTCAAAGAATATGAAATTTTGTCCAAAGGCTTGTCTGGTCTAGGTCTACCTCCAGTAAAAATTTCAAGGGATTAAAATTTACCTTGGTCAAGTTGGGAATTTTCTTTGAAAAATCCTATTTTTGCATGAAAATAATTATATAAATTAAATTAAATTTTAAAAATCACATTTTCTCCTCTGATGTTTTAATTGACCCATGAATGAGGTAGGATAAAAACTTCAAAGTCATGAATCACATTTTCTCCTATGATGTCTCAATTGACCCATGAAAGAGGTAAGATAAAAATTTCAAAGTCATTTGAGTTGAATTTGACAAATTATGAGGTATTAAAGCCTTAGGGGCAAATGTGTAATTTTGGAAATTTTGCCTTAATTAACATTTAGGCTTAATTCACAAGGAGGGAAAATGGGTAACCTCTAATCTTAATCAATTTATTTGATGTTTGAAACCCAAAGGGGTTGGAGGAAAAAGGTAACCTCTGATCTTAATCAATTTATTTGAGCTTTGAAACACAAAAGGGTTAATTGGTAGAAACCAATTTAACTTTCCTCATTAAAAAGATAAGTTAATAAATTTCTAAATCATTAAAAATTTGGAAGTTTATTTCACTTTCCTCATTAAAAAAAAATTAAGATTAATAAATTTCTAAATTATTAAAATTTGGAAGTTTATTAAAATTAAATTCGTGAGACTTAGATTGTAATTTTCTAAATTATTAAAATTTGGAAGTTTATTAAAATTAAATGATCCTGGACTTAGGGGTATACTTTTGAAGTTAATAATTAATCAATTTAATACCCCTATCTTGATTTTCAAATAAAATCCAAATCCCAATAATTAATCAATTTAATACCCATATTTTGATTTTCAAATAGAATCCAAATCATGAATCAGGACCACTTAAAGCTTAATCTTTTCAAAATTAATTAAGACACTCACCTAGGCCTTAAGGGCTTAGTGGTGTATTAGGCTAAATCAAAAATTGATTAAACAAGGATTAGAGAAATAAACATAATTAAATCAAACACCTTAAAACACCACTAAGCCCAATTAGGTTTAAAAATTTGGCTAAGTGTTCAAATTACACTGACTTGCCTCTTTAAGGGTCACTAAGCCCAATTAGGATTAAAAATTTGGCTAAGTGTTCAAATTACACTAACTTCCCCTTCGCAAGTCCAATTAGGATTAAAATTTGGCTAAGTGTTCAAATTACAATAACTTGCCCCTTTAAGGCGTCCAATTAGGATTAAAAATTTGGCTAAGTGTTCAAATTACACTAACTTGCCCTTTTAAGGGTCCTCATACTAGGATTAAAAATTTGGCTAAGTGTTCAAATTACATTAACTTGCCTCTTAAGGGGCTTCACCCACATAATTTTCAAATTAAATGATAAGTGATAATTACCTTATTCTTAGGGATAATTGAGACACCAAGGTTTACTGAGTAATAAGGGTGTTTACCGGATAAACCATTAAGCAATATAATAAGTTTAAAGGGACTTGAAGCTTTTCACCAGTTGGCGAGACGGAGGCATGGACCTGCTTCCCCCTCCTAACTTGTTGGATACCTCAGAGGCCTATTAAACTTATTATTCTCTGCTCAATGGAATCTTCCTTAATTAAACTTCTAAGGACCCGCAAAGATATGACATAGGGTTAGGAAAATTACCAAAATTTTACCCTTTCCATTTTAAGGACTCACCAAGATATGACATAGGTTTAGGAAAATTACCAAAATTTTACCTTTCCTCCTCTTCATAAACTGCCTTAACATGCATTTTCTTAAGAACCCACCAAAATATGACATAGAGTTAGGAAAACCACCAGAACTTACTTTTTCTGATCTTCATAAATGCCCTCACATGCATTTTCAAGTTTCAGGTGGTGGAACGAGAAGACTAGCCAGGTACACTTTTACAAGTTTATAGTACCCTCTTTCTTCTGCCTTTTCCTTACACGTTTCATGCTTGCATTTACTTATATAAATTTGCATGTTAACCATAACCATAACCCATAACCAAAACGAAAATCATCCAAGATAAAATTCAACGCCACAACATTCAAAATATAAAACAACTCAAAATTTAATCACAAAGCTCACACAAAACCACAACTTCAACTAAATCAAGATGTCTCTATCGGATGATCGGGAATCCCTCGGAGGAGGTAACTTACGGTTGCTAACGAGGCTTCCCACGGTTTAAATGAAATTATGGAACTCATTAAGTTGGGGTAAATTGCAACTAAATTAAGATGTCTCTATCAGATGATCGGGAATCCCTCGGAGGAGGTAACCTTGGTTGCTAACGAGGCTTCCCACAGTTTAAATGAAATTATGGAACTCATTAAGTTGGGTTTCATAAGTTGCTAACGAGGCTTCCCAAGGTTTAAATGAAATTATGGAACTCATTAAGTTGAGTTTAGTACACAACTTCAACTAAATTAAGATGTCTCTATCGGATAGAATCCCTTAGAGGAGGTAACCTACAGTTGCTAACAAGGCTTCCCACGGTTTAAATTAAATTATGGAACTCAGGGAAACCTACGGTTGCTAACGAGGCTTCCCACGGTTTAAATGAAATTATGGAGCTGATTAAGTTGGGTTTAGTAAGTTCATTTGGACTGAGTGAATCCCACAACTTCAACTAAATTAAGATGTCTCTATCGGATGATCGGGAATCCCTCGGAGGAGGTAGAGGCATCCTACGGTTTAAATGAAATTATGGAACTCATTAAGTTGAAGTTTAGTAAGTTCATTTGGATTAAGTGAATCCAATAAAAAATAGTGATGCCGGAACGAGGGAACCGTAGGATCGTAACCAGTGTCGCTCTAATCGACTTTAATATGCCCTCATAAAATTTAAAGAACTTCAAACAAAAGGTCACCTGATTTGACGTTATAACTTGACACACTAGATAACTCAAACTTATCGCGGCAAGCAGCTTGGCGCTAGCATGGTGGGCAGCATGACCATCTTCAACAACGAAACCTGTCTTCCCCAGCTAAACCAATCTTTCTTACTTACACTTAAACAACAAATCCATAGGACTTCGAGGTTGCTTGCTTATGCAACGTAAGTCCTCACCTTATCTTTAGGCCTTTGCATAGCCCTAATATACAATATAAGCCCTAACTCGTCTTAGGGTTTTGAGGTTGTCGTTTGTCATGACCTAAGACCTCACTTCTTCCAGGCTATTTGTGTGATCATTTCACATGAATTTAAGCCCTAAATAATAAAATTGGAAGGATGAAACACCCAAATATTTCTCTTTAAAACTGAAGCCAAACATTAGGATAGCTTGGGAAGTCACCGAGGTTCTCCTCTGGATCCAAACATCACAGGATGAAATACCTAAATATTTCTCCTCAAAATTGAAGCCAAATATTAGGATAGCTTGGGAAGTCACCGAGGTTCTCCTCTGGATCCATGACATCTCCCTAGTTCTTCTTCCTTTGGATTCTACAATAAAATATTCTAAATTTGAATCAATCCACTTCCACACCTCTATGTTCGATTTCGTTGAAGAGTCATACCCTTTGAAATTCCTTGAAGATAATATTTCTTGAATTTTATCGAGAGTCTTCTTAGGTGACTTTGATCATTTAAGATGTAATTAACTATAGAGGCTTGCCCTTATAGGAAGCATATCCGAACCCAGCTTAATATAAACCCTATTTAATCCTTTATATTAAATAGAGGAACGTATCAGCAAATACAAAGGTTTCACATACCAAATGGACGTCATACTTTCCTTAGTTTATTTGATCGAGCCTCTTACTCAAGTCTTGTGTTTATCCTTTGGGATAGATACAGGATTTGAGGTACAGTGCTCTTTCATTTTAAACTANCTCCTCCTTTGGATTCTACAATATAATGGTTTAAATTTGAACAATTCCCTTTTCACACCTCTATGTCCAATTTTGTTGAAGAGTCCTACCCTTTAAAATTCCTTGAAGATAATATTTCTTAATTTTTATTGAGAGTCTTCTTAGATGACTTTGGTCATTTAAGATGTAATTAACTATAGGGGCGATAGGAAGCATGTCCGAACCCAACTTAATATAAACCCTATTTAATCCTTTATATTAAAAAGAGGAACTTGTCGGTAAATACAAAGGTTTCACAAACTAAACAGACGTCATACTTTCCTTAAATTATTTGATCAAGCCTCATCCTCAAGTCTTGTGTTTATCCTTCGGGATAGATACAAGATTTGAGGTACANCGAGCCCAGCTTAATATAAACCCTATTCAATCCTTTATATTAAATAGAGGAACTTATCGGCAAATACAAACGGTTTCGCAGGCCAGACGGACGTCATATTTTCCTTAATTTATTAGATCGAGCCTCATCCTCAACTCTTGTGTTTATCCTTCGGGATAGATACAGGATTTGAGGTACAGTGCTCTTTCATTTTAAACTATGAAAAATATGGGGTCAGTTGAATTTCGTACTTCAACGTCCTTCTGAAGAGGGCGACGAGATTTCGATTCCGGTGACCGACAGCTTCTTACGGGCAACTCCCCACTCAAACCCCCGAAATAGCGCCAACAGCTTCTGGCGATTCCGCTGGGGACAAGCTTTTCTCTCCATACAAATCAAGAAATTTTATTTTCACACATCGATAATGTGCCTATGCCCCTCTTGGACCAAATTACTCTTCTTCCGTTGACATACTTTACCCATTTCTGTCGTGGGAAGGTATGGTCAACTACTTGGACCTCAGGACTAGCTGTTAAACCTTCTTTGAGTAGAGGGGTTCAGAAGGCCATTAAGGACTCTTTAAATTTTTATATGGGGTCGGATCCCCAATAGGTGTGTCGNTCGACAGCTTCTTACGGGCAACCCCACAAACAAACCAACACCCAAAATAACGCCAACACTATCCTGATAGTTTTAGTTTTCATGCAGGGTGACATAGTTGTTTAGGATGCAAGTTTGTGTTAACATCAAAGGTACAACATGAAAGTACAGTAAGACGACGCTGTAAACAGTAAAAGCGTACCTGTCGGGTCTTCTCGTTCCACCACCTAAAACTCAAAATGTATGTTAGGGCATTTTATATGAAGCAGGAAAGTAAAGTTTTAGTGGCTTACGTAAACCTAGGTCTTATCTTGGTGGGTTCCTATTATTTTGATTAAGGATGACTTTTAATAAGAAATACATATCAAGTTTTGCAGACNGTGGGCATTCTCTGCCACAAATTGGGTCCCGCAATAGGTCCTAAATTTTTTTCACATCTCCCTTCCAAATTTTGTTTGTTATTTTGCAAATTAAACCAAATCGTGTTGTGTTGGGCGCACTTTGAAATTTTCCTATATTAATTAAATTTTACACCTTTTTAAACAAAGATGTTAAAAGTACCTGTAAATTAAGACTCGCGCGGTCTACAGATCAACCTCTATTTTCAGTGCTTGCACTAAAGATTACGAGGTTTTTGGTCATATAGCTAACCCTAAAACTTTCTGTTTTGAAGCCCGCTGCAATGGCCTACCCAACGCTGACCTTTTTCTGCAACCTGCCAACGAACCGCAACACCAGTAACATCGCTCCCACCATCAAGTTCGGAGCTGGATTTGAGGACCTCGAGGTCATCCTAGGGAAAGCCCCGTTCATTGTAATGAAGATCGCTGCTCTGGAAATGCAAGAACCGCCTACAGAATTCAACCTGAACTACCTTCAAGACTTCCCTGCCTACAAGAAGGCTAAAGCTACTGTCGTCACAGCACCCACCAAACCTGTTATCCCCACTGCTGCTAAAGGGAAAGAAGTGATGATCATTGAAGATCCGACTGAAGGATTAACTGTCCCGCCACCCGTGTTTGAAATCGGGTCAAGCTCAAGAACTGTACCATTGACCCAAACTCAAAGGAGGAACCGCAATAGAAGAGTTTGGAGGGCTATCAAAACCCAGGCTTCTGAAAAGACGCCCATTGAGGAGTAGCCTCATCAAGTTGAAGAAGTGTTACTGGAAATTTATCCACTCCTACGAGGGAGTAGATTCCATCCTTTTACAAATACTGATGGATGTGAGAGTGTCTGGAGGATCGCTGACGCATTACCATCACTTCATGGACATTGTGAGGAGGGAAAGAAGTTCACTCCTATCACTCGAGTTAATGCAGTTTTCAGAAGGCTTGCTACCGAAGAAGGATGTTCAGTTAGCGAGTAACTTAAATGAGTGGGAGATGCAATTTCCCCTCGTGTGAAGAAGGAAATTTTGAAAGGCGTCAAATCTGTCAGACAATCCCGTACAATTGGAGCACCGCCTACTTGAACTCCCGTTTGGCTCCGCTTAGGGAACAGAGTTGATACCTTATTGGTTACTACTGATTATAATGCCACCAGGACCACAGATCATCGACCAGTTAAGTTGTGACTGGGTCCGAAGATCTTACCCGTCATTCATGCAATCCCAAAGATAAAGAAAAAGCGATTACCTGACACTGTAGCCAGTCTACACCACGGGGAGCATACCTTCCCTCGACATACCGATGTCTCTACTGAGACATCACGTTCTGAGACATCATCGTCGAAGAAGAAAAGGGTATGGGTACCCAAGGTCGCTGCACCGATACAGTTCAGTGAACCTGCAGGACAGGAAGTAAAACTAGTGCCTAAAATATCTGACATCGTCGCGAAAATAGCCAACGAGATGGAGGAACAAGTAAAGGATGTCCATCAGGGTCCTCCAGATTTTAAAGCAATCAAGGAATCGATAATTGAGGAAAAAGTTGAGAAACTCAGGATTGAGATTTCCTAGTTAGCTCGAGAGCACGGAGTTTTCGTCAATAGTGACAATGAAGATTTTGATTACAATGATTACTTGGAGGAGGATTTCATGGATGTGAAACCAGAGCTACCACGTCTGTGTGCGAGGCTCAACCTCACACCAAAGAGAACGCCGTAGATGAGTTGCGTAGGGTTATCCTCCTAAGAGATGAGCAAGTCAGTCAACTGTAGAAAAGGATAGAAGAGATGACTGCAGATATAACCGCCATGACCACCATTCAGGGGCAATCACAAGCACCGAGATTAGCTTCTTCAGAGATTAATTAGCCATAAATCATACACATCACGGATGAAAGAAGAGAGGCTACTTCAGGTGCCATGCTAGAAAAGGAATTCAAGTAAATGATTGAACAAGTGTGGGATGCCTTAGCCCAATCCAAGGGCGATGCATCAATTTTGAAGGGTAGACCTTACTCGGAGGAGTTTGATGTCGTGCCTTTCCCCAAGGATTTTATGGCCCTAAAATTCAAGATATTCGATAGGACTGGAAATCCCAGACAGCATATAGCACATCTCTGAGCCAGTTGTGGCAACACAAGGAATAATGAAGCTCTACTCTGCCAGCAGTTCGTCAGCAGCTTGTCAGTAATTGCTTTTGACTGGTAAGCTGACATGCTCAACGGGTTAGTTAAGACATTTTCTGAGTTGGAACAGTTATTTGTGAAAAGATTTGTCGAGGCACAACATCATGTGTCTATTAGAGATCTCATGATGGAGAAGCAAAAGCCCGGCAAAACTTTAGCAGACTATATTTAGAGGTGGAGAAATCTTAGCATGAAATGTGAACCTCAGCTACAGGAACATCATGTAATTGAAATTCTACTCAAGAGAATTCATGGGCCAGCAGCTTTCATGCTCAAGGGACTCACCATCAAATCCTTCGAGAAGCTAGTCAGTAAAGCCAACAGTCTTCAAGAGGAAATAAAGCACATGGAGCCACATGAAAAGGCTAAGGTGACCAGAGTGTTTGAAAAGAAATCAGGTGTAGTTGCAACTGTTGACAAAGGAAAGCAGCCGATAAAGATATATGCAGAAGAGCGTCACCAGTCTTCATCGCAGTACTCTCAGAAACAGAGCAGTCAATCCAAACAACGGCCGCCTTAGGAGGGATCACCTCGAACAGCAGGTAAAAAATATCCGTGTTAGAGCGATAGAAAGTTGTGTATTTTTTCATGGATGAAGACATACCTAAAATATTCAAAAGCCTGATGAAGAAACCAGAATTCAAACTACCTAATCCAAAGAAACCCGAAGAGGTGGATAAGAAGAATGAATCAAATTATTGCTCATACCACCGGTTGCTTGGACACACTACAAGTGTTTTGTCTTTAAGGACTGACTCGAGAAGAATCTCAAGGAAGAGAATATAACAATCCCTAAGGAGTATTTGAGAGAACCTAAAAAAAGTTTCGTAAACATGATTTCAGCTGAGTCAATCTCTTCAATTGATCTGTATGCTGGAGTAGATGGATAGAGTACAACTTGGGATGAACTCAAGAGGGTCCTTAACCGAATACATGATTCATCGAAACAAGCTTCTACGAACACTGAAGAAGAATGGATGGAGGTCTGGAGCAGATCGTCCAAGAAGATACTGAACAAGATACAGTCTGCATCAAAACAAGCCTCCATTCAGAGTCCGCAACATACCGAGCCCGAGATGAAGGTCTCATCAGGAGATCACTCATCGTCAAGGATAAAGAACAAAAAGAAGAAAAAAGTCACTGCCAAGATTGATAGCACAGGGGGTAGGATAGGGGCTGCCTCTACTAGATTGGTTGTCTCGGATTTGGGGAAGAAAATCCTCGAACCCCAAACTTCGTATGATTATATTTTTGTCCCTCCGGGGTCTTATGAATATAATGATTGTGATTTCGGCTACATTTTGACTATTTTTTGTGATAACGTAACTGATTATGACCGATCTAGCTATGATCTTGATTCTCAAAATGATCCTCAAATCATACTCGAGTCTGATGAACTCGTCGTCAAGGCCAAAGAAGAACTCAATGATATCGTCTATGACAGCACCAATAACGAAGAGCCAATTCTTGAGCATCATGGTACACTGTTTGCCATCAACTTAGATCTTTCCAACGGAGAAGAAAAGACACTGGAAGATTCAACAATGATAGCTCAAGAAGAAGAAATCACAAAAGTTAACTTAAGGAGCGGAAAAGTGTTACCACCAAGAATAGCTCCAACAGACAAAGGAAAACAGATAATGACTCGAGAAGAGATACCCCCACCTCCATCAGTGGAAGAACCACATGATCAAGATAAATTAGGAGGATCCTACAAAGTAAACTAGAACGTGCTTGTTGATCTTAGGAAGTTTCCTGCCCGACTAAGCATCTACAACGCTCTGATCCTGTCAAAGGAGATGAGAGAACCTCTGGTTTCAGCTTTGCTTGATCTAGAAATTTGCTTAGCTCAGTTGGCTAGCACATCCTCAAATGAAGTTTGCTCGTTGAGAGAACAGTCAGGGGTAACCTTCATAGATGAAGACTTGTTGCTCGGTACCGCCGACCACAGCCGTCCGCTCTACATCTCCGTCAACATCGACAGATTTGTGTTGTCCAGAGTATTCATGGGGCATCTCTTAACTTGATGAGCCTACGAACTTTGGCCAATTTGGATATTGAAGCTCAAGAGCTTACGACCTATAAAATGATGTTAAGAGGAATCAACTAAAAGGGAGAAAGAGCCCTTGGATCAATTACATTACATATGAAGGTTAGAGAACTCGTAACAACCGCTAAATTTCATATCATCGACACCTAGACCTCTTTTAACACTCTATTGGGTCGACCATGAATTCATGAGCACAATATGGTTCCATCATCTCTTACACCAGTGCATCAAATACCGCAACGATGGTCAAGAAAATTGCATCAAGGGAGACCGACAACCATTTTCAGTGCATGAAGTTGGTATCCATGAAGATGTTGCCGACTACGCGCCTCCAAAGAAGACTGTCTTCTCGCGCGAGATTTTGATAAACAAAGATGAAAATTTAGAAGAATCACAAAAAGGAGGCCATACAACTCCGCTTCAACAATCTTCTACCACTCCCTTACAACTAGTTGGTAGAGGTTCTTCTAGTTCACGCACCCGAGATCGAGGCCGGGGACGCGGAAGAGGAAAGATCAATTTAATTATTGAATGGACTAGGTCAACCATCAACATTGGTGATGAAGACAGTTCTGAAGACGAAATAATGATGAAAAAGTAGAAGAAACCTCATTACGAGATATTCGTAGAAGATACAGAGAAGAATGAATATGAAACAATGTATGGTCGGATAAACCACTATGTGAATACTATGACCCTTACCCTCATTCTCCCACAAAAGGTTGAGAGTTTAGAGGTCAAAAAAGTCCGTAGTGTTGGTTTGAAGCCGATCAAATTTTGTCGTGCTTATAGCTCTACTGAGCTTGAAAAACATGTAAATTTGGATCTTGATTCTAATGAATTAATGGAATTGCCTTTTGGTTACTTCTCACCTTATGCTCAAAAGTTAAATCAATAGGGACACTTACCAAAACAAATGTCAAAAGATAAATTTCAACTTTTTGAAAAACTATGGAATGCTAAAAGTCAAACTCCTAATTCAAAAGAAGGTCTCGGATTTGGTACAGTTGGACCAATCGATGATTCTGACTTTTGCATGATTGTTACTATTAAGTTAGAAGAGGATTGTCTCGATGTAGAGGATGACTCTACTGATCAACCAATAGGAGATGCTCCGCCAGAATTTGAGGAGCAAATAAAATCTACTATCGATGAATTGAAAGAGATTAACCTAGGGACTGAAGAACCACCCCGACCTACATTTATAAGTTCTCTACTTGATGATGAAGAATCTGCAAAATTGGTCAAACTATTAACGGAATTCAAATATTGCTTCGCATGGAGCTACGATGAAATGCCAGGACTGTCAGCAGAGGTTGCAGTCCATAAACTTGGGGTTGACAAGAATATAACCCCATTAAAACAGGCTCCCAGGAGAATGGGCCTCGAAATAGAACAACAAGTCATCACCGAAGTGAAAAAGTTGATAGACGCCAACTTTATTAAAGAAGAGAAATGCCCCACGTAGTTAGCTAACATTGTACCTGTTAAGAAGAAAAATAGACAGATCTGCGTTTGTGTCGACTTTAGAGATTTGACAAGGCATGTTCAAAAGACGAGTTTCCACCACCTATACCAGAGATGATGGTGGATATCGCTTCAACATATGAAATTTTCTCCTTCATAGATGGATCATCGGGATACAACCAAATTAAGATGGCTCCCAAGGATGCAGCACTTACAGCTTTCAGAACACCGNGACCCTGACCTGCATTTATAAGTTCTCTACTTGATGACGAAGAATCTGCAGAACTCATCAAACTATTGACAAAATTCAAATATTGTTATGCATGGAGCTACGATGAAATGTCAGGGCTGTTAGCAGAGGTTGTAGTCCATAAACTTGGAGTGAACAAGAATATAACCCCAATAAAGCAGGCTCCCAGGAGAATGCGCCTTGAAATAGAACAACAAGTCATCGCCGAGGTGAACAAGTTGATAAATGCCAACTTTGTTAAAGAGGAGCAATACCTTACGTGGTTAGCCAATATTGTACCTGTTAAAAAGAAAAATGGATAGATCAGCATTTGTGTCGACTTCAGGAATTTAAATAAAGCATGTCTAAAAGACGAGTTTCCACAACCTGTACCAGAGATGATGGTGGACATCACTTCGACACATGAGATTTTCTCCTTCATGGATGGATTATCAGGATACAACCAAATCAAGCTAGCTCCCGAGGATGCAGCATTTACAACTTTTAGAACACCGATTGGAATTTTCTACTACACAGTGATGTCGTTCGGCCTAAAGAACATCGGAGCAACATATCAGCATGTAATGACGAAGATTTTTTATGACCTCATTCACAATCAAGTAGAATGCTACGTGGATGATTTGGTCATCAAAAGTAAACAAAAAATAGACCATTTGTACGATTTGAGGATCATGTTTGAACGGTTACGATGATATGACCGTAAAATGAATCCCTTAAAGTGCACCTTTTGCGTCACCTCCAGAAAATTTCTAGGACTCGTTGTCCATCATCGGGGAATCGAGATCGACCCGGATAAGATTAAAGCTATCTTTGAAAAGACTCCCCCTAAAAGCTTGAAGTAACTACGTTCCTTCCAAGGGAAGTTGGCATATCTAAGATTGTTTATTTTTAATCTCTATTATAGATGTCAGCCTTTCTCGGCATTGATTAAAAATGATGCCAAATTTATTTGGGAAGAGAAATGCTAGCGGGCCATTGAGGACGTTAAACAATATTTAATGACACCTCCTGTTTTGGCAGCCCCTATCCCAGGGATACCGATGATACTTTATACTGCGGCTTTGGATGACTCTCTTGGAGCCCTCTTAGCCAAAGTCAATGAGGAGGGTAAAGAAAATGCGCTTTACTACTTGAGCCGTCGCCTAATACCGACGGAAATAAGGTATCCACCTATTGAGAAATATTGTCTGACATAAATTTTCGCTGCCCAAAAGCATAAACATTACATGCTTTCTTATAAGATCACCCTGATTTCAAAAGTTAATCCATTGCAATATTTGATGACCCGACTAACACTCTACAGACGTTTAGCAAGATGGTTAATGATCTTATTACAATTTGATATAACTTTTGTGCCCCTCCGTGCTATCAAGGACAAATTTTAACGGACTTTCTCGTTGCACACCCACTACCAGCGGGTCCTCTCTCAACGAAGAGTTACCAGACGAGCAAATACTACAAATGGAATTTTCTAGTGCACAGCGCTGGGAAATGTACTTCGATGGTGCTTCATCAGTTAGGAAATACAAGGGAACAAGCACAATTATACAAGGCAAAGCAGGGATTGGTTTGATCTTTATTATGCCAGATAAGAGTATGATGAGGTTCTCATACCACTTGAGTTGGCAGTCTCAATGGATATAACAAACATTGCCATCTATGGTGACTCTCAACTTGTCATCTAGTGGGTCGCCGGCAATACAGAATTTTGAAACCAAGACTAGCAAAGTACCATCAGTACACGATGAAGCTTCTGGAGCAGATTCCTGAGGTAACTTTTTACCGGATTCCTCGGGGAGATAATGCCCATGTCGACGCTCTAGAAAAACTCGCTAAGAAAATGGCATGTCCCTCGGAGGATTCCATCGAAGTCACGGTGCAAGGATGATGAGTCTTGACTCAAAATGACTGCGAAACTCTACGCAAGCCTGGAAAAAAAGAAATAATAAATACAGCTGCAGACATCAACAAAGATTGGCGTAAGCCATTAATAGAATGTTTGGTTACTGGAAAGCTGCCAGAACACAAGTCTGAGGCGCACCGCATCATAATAAGGGCCATGTCTTATGCTCTGATGGGAAACGTTCTCTACAGAAGATCGTTCGACCAAATGTGTCTACAGTGTTTAAGCAAAGCCAAGGCACAGAATATTTGCCAAAGAAGTACATGCCGGATTGTGTGGTGCTCACCAGTCGGGACCAACAATGAAGATGAAGATCAAAAGACTCAGATATTATTGGCCAGCAATGATGTCTGCTTGCATGGATACAGCCAGAAGATGTCACCAATGCCAAGTGCATGGGGTGGTCTTACACCAGCCTACACCCAACAGTTGTCTTGTGGCCATTCGAGTGTTGGGGCACAGACATAATAGGTATGATAGACCCTCCATCTTCTAAAGGACACAGATTTATACTTGCCCTACAGATTACTTCTCCAAATGGGCAGAGGCAGTACCGTTACGTGAGGTTACGACACAGTACATTCTTTAATTTATCAAAGGCCAGATTGTCTACCATTTTGGAGTACCGCGAAGAATAATCTCTGACAATGGGACAGCTTTCAAAAGTACAAAGATCAGCAATTTTATCAGAAGATACGGGATAGATTGGAGATACTCTACAATTTACTATCCCAGAGCAAATGGTCTGGCTGAAGCTTTCAACAAGACATTGGTACATATTTTGAAGAAAACAGTGGATGAAAATAAGAGGGATTGGCATAACAAACTGTTAGAAACCTTGTGGGCCTACCGGACGACTTTCAGGACTCCCACTCAGTGTACACCTTATATGCTCATGTACGGGACCGAGGTCGTGCTACTGCTAGAAATCCAGACAACATCTCTCAGAGTTGCCATTGTCAACCAACTCACAACGGGAGAAAGTGCAAAACTCATACTTGAGGAACTAGAGAGTCTCAAAGGAAAATGACTAGAAGCCCAACAACATTTGGAGCTCTGCCAGGCAAAGATCGTACAAGCCCATGACAAATTGGTCGGCCCAAGGACATTCAAAATTGGTGGCCTCGTACTTGTGCTAAAAAGGCCTATTCTTGCTTGCCAAAAAATAGGTGGGAAGTTTGAGCCAATTTGGGAGGGATCATTTGTCGTTGAGAAGGTTTATACAGGTGGAGCCTACCAATTAGTGCATTTCCGGGGTGAAAGACCCATGTTACCGACAAATGGACGATACATGAAAACCTATAACACAACATCATGCTACTTAATGCCACTTGCCTCCGCTTGCCTCTGCTTACTTTGAAAACATTGAAAATTTCATTGTTTTAAGGTTATCTATGTGGCCAAATGTCTATGACTGGGTCCAAACCTTGTAATTAACCTCAATATTTTGAAAATTGTGAGAAGATTTTTGAACTTCACATGTTCTCTTTTCTACTTTTGAATTTAAATACCCTATTAAACCAAACGAGACTCACACATAAAATGAATAATCCTTTCACCAAAATAAATTAAAATTTACTTTAATAAATACTCTGTTTTGTTCTTGTTCATGCCAAGCTTCTACCCACTGATGTTTTTTTCTGTCTTCTGTAGAAAAATGTCATGACAGAGGATGATCTTTGCCTTCTAGGACGGCTGGAACCTCGCACTGAATAAAGAGATGGCGCCGCAAGGAGGTGTCATAGATTTCAACGTGGATTTCAACCAAGTTGATATGGACTACGAGGGTCATCTAATGAATGTAGTCAGCAATAAACAAAAGGAAAAACTGCCTTCACTGTTGAGGGTGACCACTCAAGACAATGTGTCACGCCAAGGTAAAAACGTGATAGCGGAACAAGATCCGATGGAGGGGCTTAGATGACTGCCCTCCATGATAGCTACTGCAGCAAGGGACCTGATAGTCGTCCGTAGTGAACAACTACCGAATACTCCGCTCCATAGAACGCAACACAGAAATGCCAGTTGAAAGAAACAGAGAGCCTTTCTGCGATAGGAATGCAAATGTCAGAGAGACGTGAGCAGTTTTCTTCCCCCCATTCCTGAGGGACATATTTACGACCCAGATCTGAGAGAAACTTCTGCCAGCCTACCCACTACAGATGAAAATTCAGGATTTGTGACAGAATCAGATGTGCTCCCAATTCCAGATATCTTATGTAGGGGTTACCCAACATGCAACGTTGAGGTACCGATCGAGACATCAGTCACGTGTGCATTTGTAGAATGTCCGAACTACAACATTCTGCATCTACAGTGTTTCAGTACATTATAATAATACACTTCAAGCTCCAACGAGTCTCAGACTCCAGACTTTGCGACAAATGAACCATATGTCCCACTAGGGACGGATCAGCGCGCACCATGGAGCCCAGGATCATACATCCCACTAGAGGCTGAATCTCATGGTCTGGATCGGTCAACACTAATTTGGGTTCCCGCCGAGGCCCGAAGGAAGGAACTCCCACGGTAGCTGCCAGCTCCTGGTATGGTAGAATACTGCAAGATAAGCAGAGTAAGTAAAAAAGAATTCGAGTTCTATGAACAAGTTCTGGGAAAGTTTGTCAACATATTGGAAGGCCTGAAGCTGTGTACGAGGGTTTTCTCTGAAACTGATGAAAGAAGCATTCTGGACTGCAGCTTTGATTTAAGAGACAGAGGTCGAGCGGGCGTTCTCATGGAGATGACATATTCCGAGCTGAACAAATGGATGAGGGGAAGGGAAGAATCACCATCCAATGCGGCTGTTGCTACAATTTTACGAACAACAGACAAAGGAATCCACCTGGGATCCTCAGATATAAACAAGTGGATCTGTTACCACCAATGATAAAATTGATGATCAAGAGAATGGCCAAGTGGAATATTCTACCCGCTACTTGCATTCCCAACAGTTGCATCATTAACATTTACGAAGAAGGTGACTGCATTCCCCCACACATCGACCATCATGACTTTGTGAGGCCTTTTTGCACATTCTCGTTCATGAGTAAAAGCAATATTCTGTATGGAAAAGAAATCGATATAGTCGGCCCTGGTGAATTTAGAGGAGCTGTGGACATTCCTCTTCCAATGGGTTCAGTACTTGTTCTTAAAAGCAATGGTGCAGATGTTGTCAAGCACTGCATTCTAGGAGTACGACACCGTAGGGTGTCTGTAACCTTCGGCAGAATGGACGACCATAAAATACCGTATGGATTCCAATAGGACCCATAATTAGAGGGGTTGTTTCCATACGAGCTATGATAAGGTTGTACATATAAGTACATGCAAAGGGAGCTGTTATTCTGGAGCATGACTTAGAAATCGATCAGTAGAAACTAGGCCTCCAGTCGGCATAGCTATCATGGATGGTAAATGGTTGGGCCCTTCCATCGGGTCCTATTGTCCCATCACGTTTTTTCCTTTCATTGATGCACTATCTTTGGTGGCTACCCTTAGTAGTGAGGGCAACCCTTCTTTTTCCCATCGACTGACGACATCCATCAGGGTCCCTTCGTAATCCATGTCAACATTGTTAAATTCCATGTCAAAGTCTATAGTGCCGCCCAGTGGCACCATTTCTTTATTTAGTGCAAGATTCCAGCCATCTTTGAAGGCAAAGATCAGCCTCTAGCCTGACATTTCTCTGCAGACGATAGGAAAAATGATAGTGGGCTGAAACTTAGCATGAACAAGAACAAAATAAAGTATTTTCTAAAGGAAATTTTAGTTTATGAAGAGCTCGTTTATTTATGTGTGAATTTTATTTAATTTACTAGCATATTAAGTCTGAAAAGAGAAAATTGAAGTGTGTAATTTTTAATAATTTATATTTTGTTGAGGTTAATTTTGTTACAGAAATTTTGGACCCGGTCACAGAAGTTTGGCCACATAGATAACCCCAAAATAATTAAAATTTCAAAATTTCAAATCAAGTGGAGGCAAGCAGTATTAAGTTGCACAGTATGTATTCAGGCATCGTCCGTTGATTGGTAGGATAGGTTTTTCACCCTAAAAATATACTAACTGGTAGGATCCTATTATGAAGACCTTTTTCAACGACAAATGATCTCTCCCAAGTTAGCACAAATTTTTCACCTATCTTGCAGTGTGCAATAATAGGCTTTTTGAGCAAGAAGACGAGGTCACCAACTTTGAATGCCCTTAGGTAGACAAATTTTTCAGGAGCTTATACCATCTTTGCCTGGTAAAGTTCCAAATGTTGTTGTGCTTCAAGTTGTTTTCCTTCAAGACTTAC
The DNA here is from genome assembly GCA_002079205.1 of Phalaenopsis hybrid cultivar. Taxonomy (NCBI): domain Eukaryota; kingdom Viridiplantae; phylum Streptophyta; class Magnoliopsida; order Asparagales; family Orchidaceae; genus Phalaenopsis; species Phalaenopsis hybrid cultivar. Next base: position 43,514 of record JXCR01136870.1, read on the forward strand.
TAGTTCCTCGAGCTTGAGCTTTGCACTTTCTTATGTTGTAAGTTGGTAGGCAAAAGTGACTCTGTGAGATGACATCTGAATTTCTATTAGTAGTTTGACCTCAGACCCGTACACGAGCATGTAGGGTGTACACTGAGTGGGACTCCTGAACAACGTTCGGTAGACCCACAAAGCTTCTAAGAATTTTTTGTGCCAATCTCTTTTATTTTCATCCAGTATTTTCTTTAAAATCTTTACCAATGTTTTGTTGACGCCTCAGCCAGGCCATTTAGTTTAGGATAGTAAATTGTAGAGTATCTCCAATCTATCTCATGTCTTTTGATGAAATTATTCATTTTTGTGCTTTTAAAGTCTATCTGTTGTCGGGAATTATTCTTCGCAGTACTCCAAAATGATAGACAATTTGGTTCTTGAAGAATTTAAGGATGTGTTGTGTTGTAACCTCTTGTAACAGCACATCCTCTGCCCATTTGGAGAAGTAATCTATAGCGGCAAGTATAAACTTATGTCCTTTGGAAGATGGAGGGTCAATTGAACCTTTTATGTTCGTGCCCCAACACTTGAATGGACATGAAGAAATGGTTGGGTGTAACACATTCGGAGGTTGGTGCAAGACAACCCTATGCACTTGCCACTGGTGACATTTTTTGGTTGTATCCATGCAGTTGGACATGATTGCTGGCTAATAATATCCTAGTCTCCTCATCTTCATTTTCATTTTCTCTCTTGACTGGCGAGTGCCACACAATCTGGCATGTACTTTTTTGATAATATTTTGGGCTTTGGCTTTGCTTAGGTATCGTAGCCACATATGGTTGAACGATTTTCTATTGAGGACATCACCCACTAAAGCGTACGACATGGCCATCTATGTGATATGGTGTGTTGCTGACTTATCCACTGACAGCTTTCCAGTCTGCAAATATTCCATCAATGACTTGTGCCAATCTTCATTGATATCTGCAATCACAATCATTGTTTCTTCCTTTCCTAGCTTTTGTAAAGTTTGAAGGTCGTTTCGAGATACAACTTGTCTTCTTTGTACTGTGATTTTGATGGAATCCTTCGGATTACATGCCAATTCCTTAGCGAGTTTTGCTAGAGTGTCGTCATGGGCATTATCTCCCTAAAGAATCTAGTACAAAGTCACATAGGGGATTTGCTCTGGTAGTATCATTGTGTACTGGTGGTATTCTGCTAGCCTAGGTTTCAAAATTTTGTATTGTCTGACGACTTGTTGGATGACGAGTTGTGAGTCGCCATAGATGGAAATATCTGTTGTATCCATTGAGATTTCCAACTCCAATCCGGTGATTGACACTTCATATTCTGCTTCGTTATTGCTGCACGACTCTGTCACGTGGTATGAGAACCTCAACATACCCTTATCTGGCGTGATAAAGATCAGACTGATTCCTGCTTTGCCTGGTATGACTGTGTCTGATCCTTTCTCTTTTCTAGCAGATGAACCAACATCAAAATACATCTCCCAGCATTGCGCACTCGAGAATTCTATTTGTAATACTTGCTCATCTGTTATTTCATCGTTGAGAGGGGACCAAGTTGGTAGAGGGTGTGTAGCAAAAAAGTCTGCTAGAATTTGTCCCTTGATAGCACGGAGGGGAAAAAAAGTTATATTGAATTGCAATAAGATCATTGACCATCTTGCTTGACGTCCGGAGAGTGTTAGTTGGGTCATCAAGTATTGTAACAGATTAACTTTTGAGATTAGAGTAATCTTATGAGAAAGCATGTAATGTCTAAGCTTTTGGGCAGCAAAAATTAACGTCAGACAATGCTTCTCAATTAGTGGATACCTCACTTCCATCGAAATTAGACGACGACTCAAGTAGTAGAGTACGTTTTCCTTACCACCATCATTTACTTTGGCTAAGAGGGATCCAAGAGAGTCAGCTAGAGCTGCAGTATAAAGTATCAAAGGTTTCCTTAAGATAGGGGCTACAAAAATAAATTTCATTAAATATTATTTAACGCCCTCAATGGCTCGCTGGCATTTCTCTTCCTAAATGAATTTGGCGTCCTTTTTAATTAATGCTGAGAAAGGGCTGACACCTACCAGAGTGATTAGAAATAAAGCGTCTCAGATATGCCAACTTCTCTTAGAAGTAATGTAGTTGTATTGAGGTTTTAGAAGGTGGCATTTCTAAGATAACTTTAATCTTATCCTATTCAATCTTGATTCCCCAATGACGGACAATGAATCCTAAAAATTTCTCAGAAGTAACGCCAAAGGTGCACTTTAAGGGATTCATTTTAAGGTCATATCGTCGTAACCGTTCCAACACGATCCTCGAATTACACAAATGGTCTATTTTTCATTTTCTTTTCATGACCAAATCATCCACGTAGCATTCCACTTGATTGTGAATGAGGTCATCAAAAATCTTCATCATTGCACGTTGATATGTTTCTCCGGTGTTCTTTAACCCAAACAACATCACTGTGTAGCAGAAAAGTATGATCGGTATTCTGAAGTATGTAAGTGTTGCAACTTCGTGAGGCATCTTGATCTGGTTGTATTCCAACAATCCATCCATGAAAGAAAAGATTTCATGTGTAGAAGCTATATCCACCATCATTTTCGATATTGGTAGTGGAAACTCATCTTTTTTATAGGCTTTGTTCAAATCCCTGAAGTCGACACAAACACGGATTTGTCCATTTTTCTTCTTGATAGGCACAATATTGGCTAACCAGGTGGGGTAATGCTCTTCTTTTACAAAGTTAGCATCAATTATCTTCTTCACCTCGGCAATGACTTGTTGCTCTATTTTGAGGCACATTCTTTTTGGAGCTTGTTTTACTGGGGTTATATCTTTGTTCACCCCGAGTTTATGAACTGCAACTTCTGCTGACAGCCCTGACATTTCATTATAACTCCATGCGAAGAAATCTTTGAATTATGTTAACAATTTGATCAACCGTAGAGATTCTTCATCGTTGAGTAGAGAACTTATAAATGTAGGTCGGGGTTGTTCTTCAGTCCCGAGGTTAATTACCTTCAATTCATCAACCATTGATTTAATTTCCTCCTCAGATTCTAGTGGAGCATCTTCTATCATTTGATCAGTAGAGACATTCTCTATATCGAGGTAGTCCTCTCCTGATTTACTTGTAACAACCATACAAAATTTTGAATCATCAATTGGTCCGATTGTACGAAATTTGAGACCCTCTTTTGAGTTTGGAGTTCGACTTTTAACATTTCATAACTTTTCAAAAAGTTGTAATTTATCTCTTGGCATTTGTTTTGGTAAGTTTCCTTATTAAATTAATTTTTGTACATAAGGCAAAATAAAACCAAAAGGAAATTCCATTAATTCATTAGGAGCCTCATCCAAATTTACATGATTTTTAAGATTAGTAGCTGTAGAAGCACGGTAAAATTTGATCAGGTTTGAACCAACACTATAGACTTCCTTGACCTTTAAACTCTCGACCTTTTGAGGGAGAATCAAAGAAACGGTCATGTCTTCACATATTGGTTTATCTGATCGTACATTGTCTCATATTCACTTTTCTCTGCATCTTCTAAGGATATCCCGTATTTAGGTTTCTTCTATCTTGTGATCATTATTTCATCCTTGGAACCATCTTCATCACTGATGTTGATGGTTGGCCTAATCCGTTCAATGATTAAGTTGGTTCTTGCTCGTCTACGTCCTCGGCCTCGACCTCGGGTGCGCGAACTAAAAGAGCCTCCACCAACCTGTTATAACAGAGTAGTGGAAGATCGCTGAAGCGTAGTTGAATGGCCCTGCCATTGTACTTCTTCTAAATCTTTACATTTTTTGTTGTAATTTCATGAGAGAAGATAGTTTTCTTTAGAGGCGCGTAGTAGGTAGCAACTTCAAGAATACCGACTTCATGAATTGAAAATGGTTGTAGATCTCCTTTGATGCGGTGTTCTTTTCCTTCTTTGTAGTACTTGATGCACTGGTGCGGAGACGATAGAACCATGTTGTGTTCATGAATCCATGGTCGACCCAGTAGATGTCTCGGTGTCGATGATATGAATATTAGTGGTTTTTGCTAGTTCTCCAACCAACATAAGTAATGTAATCGATCCAAGGTCTCTCTCTCTCTCTTTAAGTTGATTCCTCTGAACATCATTTTTTTGGTCGTAAGCTCCTGAGCTTCAATGTCCAAATATGCCAATGTTCGTAGACTCATTAAATTGAGTGATGCTCCAAGATCTACTAAAACTCTGGACAACACAAATCTGCTGATGTTAACGGAGATGTAAAGTGGTCGGTTGTGGTCTGTGGTACTGTCAGCGTTATTTCAGGTTGGTTTGTGGGGAGTTACCCTTAAGAAACTATCTGTCATCAGAATTAAAATTCCGTTGCCCACTTCAGAAGGACGTTGAAGTATGAAATCAAACTGACTCCATATTTTTCATAGTTCAAAATGAAAGAGCACTGTACCTCAAATCCTGTATTTATCCCGAAGGATAAACAGAAGACTTGAGGATGAGGCTCGATCAAATAAACTAAGGAAAGTATGACATCCCTTTGGTCTGCGAAACCTTTATATTTGCCGACAAGTTCCCCTATTTAATATAAAGGATTTAATAGGTGTATATTAAGCTGGGTTCGGACATGCTTTCTATAAGGGCAAGCCCATATAGTCAATTACATCTTAAATGACCAAAGCCACCTAAGAAGACTCTCAATAAAAATCAAGAAATACTATCTTCTTGGAATTTCAAAGGGTAAGATTCTTCAATGAAATCAGACGTAGAGGTGTGAAAGGAGATTTGCTCAAATTTGGAACATTTTATTGTAGAATCCAAAGGAAAAGAACTAGGGGATGTCATGAATCCAGAGGAGAACCTCGGTGACTTCCCAAGCTATCCTAATGTTTGGCTTCAGTTTTGAGGAGAAATATTTGGGTGTTTCATCCTGTCAATTTTATTAGTTAGGGCTTACATTCATGTGAAATGATCACACAAATAGCTTGGAAGATGTGAGGATTTAGGTCGTGACAAACGACAACCTCGGAATCCTAAGATGAGTTAGGGCTTATATTGTATAGCAGGGCTATGCAAAGGCCTAAAGATAAGGTGAGGATTTACGTTGCATAAGCAAGCAACCTCAAAGTCCTATGACTTTGTTATTTAAGTCTAAGGAAGATTGGTTTAGTTGTGGAAGACAGGTTTTGCTGTTGAAGATGGCTGTGCTACCCACCATGCTAGCTCCAACCTCCTTGACGCGACAAGTTTAAGTTATCTAGTGTGTCAAGTTATAATGTTAAATCAGTTGGCCCTCTGGTTGAAGTTCTTTAAATTTTATGAGGCATATTAAAGTTGATTAGAGCGACACCGGTTAGGATCCTACGGTTCCCTCCTTTCAGCTTCACTATTTTCTATTGGATGCACTTAGTCCAAATGAACTTACTAAACCCAACTTATTGAGTTCCAAAATTTCATTTAAACCGTGGGAAGCCTCATTAGCAACCGTAGGTTACCTCCTCCGAGGGATTCCCGATCACCGTGGGAAGCCTCGTTAGCAACCGTAGGTTACCTCCTCCGAGGGATTCCCGATCTCCGATAGAGACTTTTTAATGTTTGTGTGATGTTTGTGATTAAATTTTGAGTTGTTTTATATTTTGAATGTTGTGGCGGTGAACCGTGGGAAGCCTCGTTAGCAACCGTAGGTTTCCTCCTCCGAGGGATTCCCGATTATCCAATAGAGACGTCTTAATTTAGTTGAAGTTGTAGTTTTTTGAGGAATTCCCGATCATCCGATAGAGACATCTTAATTTAGTTGAAGTTGTAGTTTTGTGTGATGTGTGTGTCCTTGAGTTGTTTTATATTTTGAATGTTGTGGCGGTGGTTGTAGTTTTATGTCATGTTTGTGATTAAATTTTGAGTTGTTTTATATTTTGAATGTTGTGGCGGTGAATTTTATCTTGGTTGATTTTAGTTTTGTTTTTGGTTATGGTTATGTGGCTATCCTGATGGTTTTAGTTTTCATACAGGCTGACATCATTGTTTAGCATGCAAATTTTCAGGTATAAAAGTACAGTATGAAAGTACAAGAAAGACAACGCTGAAAACAATAAAAGTGTACCTAGCGAGTCTTCTCGTTCCAGCACCGAAAACTTAAAATGTATGTTAAGGTTGTTTATGAAGAGCAGGAAAAGTACAGTTCTGATAATTTTCCTAATCCTCTGTCATATTTTGGTGAGTCCTTAAAAGTTTAATTAAGGATGATTTCATTGAGCGAAGAATATTAAGTTTAATAGGCCTCTGAGGTATCCAATAAGTTAGGAGGGGGAAGCAGGTCCATGCCTCCCTCTCATCAACTGGTGTAAAGCCTCGAGTCCATTTAAAATTATTATATTGCTTAATGGTTCATCCTGTAAATACCCTTATTGCTTAGTGAACTCTGATGTCTCAATTATCTCTAAGAATATGGTAATTATCACTTATCATTTAATTTGAAAATTATGTGGGTGAAGACCCTTAAAGAGGCAAGTTAGTGTAATTTGAACACTTAGCCAAATTTGTAATCCTAATTGGGCTTAGTGGTGTTTCAAGGCTGTTTGATTTAATTAAGTTTATTTCTCTAATCCTTGTGTAATCAATTTTTTTGATTTAGCCTAAGTCACCACTAAGCCCTTAAGACCTATGTGAGTGTCTTAAATAGTTTTGAAAAGGGTTAAGCTCTAAGTGGTCATGATTCATGATTTGGATTCTATTTGAAAATCCAAATAGGGGTATTAAATTGATTAATTATTGACTTCAAAATTCATCCCCCTAAGTCCAAGATTATTTAATTTTAATAAACTTCCAAATTTTAATAATTTAGAAATTTATTAACTTATCTTTTTAACTTTCAAATTTTTAATGATTTAGAAATTTATTAACTTATCTTTTTAATGAGGAAAGTGAAATTGGTCATTAAACCCTTCTGTTTCAAACGTCAAATAAATTGATTAAGATAAGAGGTTACACATTCCCCTCCTTGACTTGAGCCTAAATGTTAATTAAGGCTAAATTTCCAAAATTACACTTTTGCCCCTAAAGCTCTAACACGTCATAATTTGTCAAGCTCAATTCAAATGACTTTGGAATTTTTATCTTACCTCCTTCATGGGTCAAATAAGACATCAGAGGAGAAAATGTGATTTTTCAAATTTTAATTTAATTTATATAATTATTTTGATGCAAAAAAGGATTTTTCAAAGAAAATTCCTAACTTGACCAAGGTAAATTATAATCGCTTGAAATTTTTACTGAAGGTAGCCCTAGACCAGAAAAGCCTTTGGATCAAATTTCATAAATTTTTGAATTGTTTGTAATTTATTAGAATTATTTTAACTTCACGGTTATTTAATAAAAGATAATATTTTAAATGGTGAAAATTAAGTTTTCTATTTTTAAAAAATTTCAATGAGGCTATAGAACTCAAAGGAGAGATTTCACATTTTTTTTTATTTTTCCTTGATTTATTGGAATTATTTTAATGAAAACTCATTTTTAGCCGTTTTAAACATTACTTTTAAGCTTTGAAATTTAATGTCTTTATTTAGAAAATCAGGAAAAAATATTCTAATTATTCCTAAGAGATTAAGAAGCAATTTAGAACATTTCCATGAGTTTTATCATATTTGTGATTTTTATGGATTTTTAATTCTTTAAATATTTAAATTAGGCTAAAAATCAAGTTTTTATTTTAAATATCATTTTATTTTTAAAAAATACCCCTAATCACAGAGAACTCAAAAAAACTAAATTTCATAATTTTTTGAGTTATATTTTGATTTTAAGAAAATCATTTAAATGCCAAGAGTTGTATTTATCTTTAAAAATCAATTTAAGTTGTCGAATAAACTCAAAATATTTTGAAATTTTTATGATGAGTTCTCTGGATTACAAATCACAGTGGAGATAAGAAATCAAGTCATTTAAATATTCATATTCTACTAAATTAATTATCTTAGTGATTTAGTATTTGTAAAATTTAAGGGCATTTTAAATAACTTGACCCATGAAATTATTTCCAAATGTTTCTCTAGTCATGGTGGACCTTTCAAAATTTTCTTAGAATTTTCTAATCAATATACTAATTTCAATGATTATTTTAAAGAAATAATGTAAAATAACTTGAAAAATATGGATCTCTGTATAGGAACCTCCTCTGACTTTGGAAAAATCAGAGAATGTTCCCCTTAACAGAGGTTGCAACATGTCAAAGTTTCAAGCCAAGGTGATATATCAGTATGCATGGAGAATCAAATGATTCAAAATAGTGTTTAATTAATTAAAAATAAAATATGCATAGCATGGTCTTGAAGTTAATTCCACATTGTTCCCCTCTGTTCACTGAGCAAGAGAGTATTTTTATTTTATTTTTGCAATTTTTCTACACAAAGTTATGGATTTTCTAAGTTAAGGGTATTTAAATAAATAAGAAAAGCCCTATTTATCTATTTAAACTGCGCGTGCTGACTAGATCCTAGGCAGCTCCGAAACTCCACATGGCGCGCTTTTATTCGACGTCATCCACGCCAGCAGTCGCGCATCCCGTTGTTTATGTCCCGAAGTGCTATCTGACTTGATCTCTTCTGACTATGTGATACACGCACGATCAGACGACTCCCCGTCGTCATCGCCGATAGAATGATCTTGTGACCATCCACACTAAAAACCTAAGATCTCAGCGTAGACTCAACCAAATCACTTCGAGTTTGATCCTATGGACTCGTCTAAGTGAGATAAACACATCCATAAGGTTAATGTACCATGAAATCAAGCCTAAGTAGATGGAGAATCAAAATAAGCTCAGGAGGAGGAGAAGTTTTATACTTTTACTCTGAGAAGGGAGGCTTCACTCAGAGGTGCTCGGTACGTTCGTTTGGGTCCAAGGAGGCTAAGGATTGAGTCCCTGGTCTTGGTGTAAAGCCTAGGTATGAATTTGACCAAGCTAGATTTCAGGTGTTGGTCTAGGGCTATGGTGGAGGCTATTTCAGAGGGTAATTTGATGGGGCTTTGTCTTCTCTTGTTGTTTTCAAGGTGTGGGCACAAGCAATGGAAGTTTGGTGGAGTGTGGAGGTGTATTGGGTTCTGTCCTGATTTCTGGCAAGGTTTCAAGCTCAAAATTGATCTTCGACACTGGGAATTGGTGAGGTAAAATTGTCGGAATGCACTGAGGGGGTCTCAGGGAAGCTCTGTGTGAAGTTTGGAGAGGCCTCACCAAGGAAATTTTAGCACACCTCCCATGGCCGTGGGAGGTGAGTTTTTATGAAAAAGGCCATGGGGTAGCTCTCAGGGCATAAGTTTGGGTGCATTATGGTGCTTAGGTGGAGGGCAGAGGAGCTCTTTAATTTAATTTGGATGAGCTAGCCTCTAGGTTTGATTTGGGTGAGGTACCATGAGAGTGGCTCTCGGTTTTGGCCTTTTCCATCCACTAAGCTAGCCGAGGAGGTGGCTAGGTGCTCAGAGAACCCAGAGGAATCCATCACAACAATTTAATGCAAATGTGCTTTGATTTGGCAAAGATATCTTAAGCATGTGCATTTTTGGAAATAAGATCCCTTAATTTGTGGGACCTTTGGTCCACAGCTTAATTTAGGTGGTTTCATAGTGTTTGGACTTGTCACTAAGTCCAACTAATGCCTGTGGTGGAGTTAATTTGGTAGCTTTAGGGTGGTTAGGTCACATTTAGTGCATGGGTCCAAGTGGGTACAAATGACCAAAACTTGGGTTTGGGTTAGGTTAGCCATGTCAATTGGCCTAATTAATTGTTTCATTTGGTGTTTATGATCATACGGAACAACTTTGGTGAAAGATGGAAGTGGCTTTGAGTTCAATTGAAGGGTCAATTTGAGCGAATTTTGAACTTTAATCAATTTGGTTATGTTGGGCTAGGCTTGGGTCCAGCTCAGGTCAGTGTTGACCTCATTTTTGGTTGAGGTTTAGTTTGTCCCATTTAGTAGCCTAGGGTCTAGCCATAGGATTTTTCCTCTTGAAAATTCCTAGAAAACTAAATCTGGAACCCTCACCATTAGAAATTCTACACTCTTCTCCACTCAACTTGAAGTTCCATATATTGCTCTCACCTCTAAATACTTAGTAGGTGGGGTCACTGTGGGGCAAACTCAAGATGAGTCACCCTTAGGATTGCTGGACCTTAGGGTTGACATTGGGTGTTAGTCTGGAGCTAAGGCACTCACTACACTTATCTGCACTCACAATCACTCACAACCCTAAACTCAAATTTCTAGCCTAGATCCCTTGATCTTTCTGGATACTCATGTAGATGGTCCCCTAAACCTACTAGCCCTAGGGCTTGGTCTGGCTAGAACCACTACATAGAGGACCCAAAATGGGGTTTCCTTTGGTCCATGGCTTATTGGTGATGATTGGTACATCAACTCTACCAAAATACCCATCTTGGCCTTACCCCTAAAACACCCCCTAATTACCAAAATACCCCTCTTGGGCTCAAAATCTCAAAAATTCTAAAAATTCCCATAAAATCCCAATAAATCCCAAATATTCCCAATTTCATTTCTCTCAACTACTATATGACAAAATTTAGCCAATTTGACAATCTTTAACCAAAATCCCCAAATTGCCCTTTAAAGATCCAAATTTCCCTAAATCCAACTCAAATGTCCATCAATTTGATCTCAATTGACCCCAATTCAATCCTAAACTCAAATTGACTTTTGATATTACCAAACTAAACCAAATCCAAGCACAAATGGTCCATTATTTGAGTCCAACTTTGATTTGGGGCAAAACCCCAATTTTCACCATATGACCTAATCTCACCAAATGGAACCCATGGCCTTGTCAATTGGCCTCAATTAATGTTACAAAATCTTTATGACATTGCTATAAATCAAAATCAACCATCAATTGACCTTGGTGAAGCCTCAAATCGATTTGATTTTGGCTTAAATCCAAAATTCTCAAATTTAGCCCCAAATTGGCTAAGTCCCCAAATTTCACCCAATTGATTGCCATAACCTCCAAATTGGCATCCAATTCGTGTTCAAAACTATTCATGAGGTCCCTATTGACCATTTATAACAATCAATTTGGACTTAGCTTAATGCTAACCCAAGCTAGACCCAAGCCCAGCCCAACATGACCAAATTGATTAAAGTTCAAAATTCCCTCGAATTGACCTTTCAATTGAACTCAAAACCACTTCCATCCTTCACCAAAGTTGTTCCTTATGATGACACAAAATGCAACAACTATTTGGACCAATTGACATGGATAACCTAGCCCAAACCCAAGTTTTGGTCATTTGCACCCACTTGGACCAGTCAATTGACATGGCTAACCTAGCCCAAACCCAAGTTTTGGTCATTTGCATCCACTTGGACCCATACACTAAACGTGACCTAACCACCTTAGAACTACCAAATTAACTCCACCACAGCCATTAGTTGGACTTAGTGACCATTCTAAACACCATCAAACCACCTAAATCAAGCCATGGACCAAAGGTTCCCCAAATTAAGGGATATTTACAATCAAGCCATGGGCCAAAGGTCCCCCAAATTAAGGGATCTTATTTCCAAAAATGCACATGCTTAAGATATCTGCCATGGACCAAAGGTCCCCCAAATTAAGGGATCTTATTTCCAAAAATGCACGGATCTTTGCCAAATCAAAGCACATTTGCATTAAATTGTTGTGATGGATTCCTCTGGGTTCCCCCCTTACCAAAACTAAACCTCATTGCATTAAGTTGCTTTGACAGATTCCCCTGGATGCCCTGACTAGCCAAATCAAAACACATTTGCATTAAATTGTTGTGATAGATTCTTCTGGATGCCCTGAGTTTGCCAAATCTCAACACATTTGCATTAAATTACTGTGATGGATTCCTCTGGGTTCCCTGAGCTCCTAGCGACCTCCCCCTAGCCGACCGACCAGCCTAGTGGCTGGAAAAGCCCAAAATTGAGAGCCACTCCCATGGAACCTCACCCAAATCAAACCTAGAGGCCAGCTCACCCAAATCAAATTATGGAGCTCCTCTGCCCTCCACCTAAGCACCACAATGCACTCAAACTTATGCCCTGAAAGCCACCCCATGGCCATTTTATAAAAAACTCACCTCCCACGGCCATGAGAGGTGTGCTAAAAATTTCTTAGAGAGGCCCCTCCAAAATTCACACAGAGCTTCCCTAAGATCCCCTTAGTGCATTCCAACCATTTTCCCTCACCCATTCCTGGAGCTCAATTTTGAGCTTGAAGCCTGCCAGAAACCAGGACAGAACCCAATACACTTCCACACTCCACCAAACTTCAATTGCTTGTGCCCACACCTTCACAAGAGTGAAAGAAGCCAGAGACCCTTCAAATCCCCCTTCCACAAAGCCTCTACCATAGCTCTAGACCAACACCTGAAATCGAGCTTGGTCGATTTCACACCTATACTTCACATCAAGGCTAGGGAGTCAATCCCTAGCATCCTTGGACCCCAACGAATGTGTCGAGCACCTCTGATCGAAGCGTCCCTTCTCACAGCAAAGGTATAAAACTCCTCCTCCTCCCGAGCTTATTTTGATTCTCCACTTACTTAAACTTAATTTCATAGTATCGTAGTCGTATGGATATGTTCGTCTCGCTTAGACGAGTCCATAGAATCAAACCCGAAGTGATTTGGTTGAGTCTAGGCTGAGATCTTAACGTTTTAGTCTGGACGGGCCGGGGATCATTCTATCGAGGACGATGATGGGGATCTGTTCGATCAAGCGTGTATCGAACGGATGGGGGAGATCGAGCCGGATGGCGCTTAGAGACATTAATAGCGGGCCGAGTCAACAAGCTACATGGATGGCGGCTTCCAACCAGAGCGCGCCACGCATGCTTTCGGAGCCGTCGTAGGTTGAGGTGGCACACACGGTTTAAATAGAAAAATAGGGGTATTTTCTTATTCGCATGCTTTCGGAGCCGTCCTAGGATGAGGTGGCACGCGCGGTTTAAATAGAAAAATAGGAGTATTTTCTTATTTATTTAATCCGCTTAACTTTAAAAATACATAACTTTGTGTAGAAAAATCACAAAAATAAAATAAAAATACCGTCTTGTTCAGTGAACGGAGGAGAATAATGTGGAATAATTTTAAAGCCCATTTGATGCATAAAATATTTTTAATTAATTAAATACTATTTGAGATCATTTGATTCTCCATGCATATTGTCACATCACATTGGCTTGGATATTTGACATATTGTAGCCTCTGTAAGGGGGGACATTCTCTGATTTTTCCAAAGTCAGATGAGGTTCCTATACAGAGATCCATATTTTTCAAGTTATTTCCCATCGTTTCCTTAAAATAATCATCGAAATTAGCATATTGATTATTAAATCCATAGAAAATTTTGGAAAGTCCACCATGACTAGAAAAAAATTTGGAAATAATTTCATAGATCAAGTCATTTAAAAAATGCTTAAATTTTCCAAATACTAAATCACTAAAATAATTAATTTTGGAAAAGATAAACATTAACATGACTTAATTTTTTATCTCCACTGTGATTTATGATCCAGATAACTCATCATAAAAGTTTCAAAATATTTTGAGTTCATTTAATAACTTAAATTGATTTTTTAAGATAAATACCACTCTTAACACTTAAATGATTTTTTTAAAAATCAAAATATAACTCAAAAAGTTAGGAAACTTAGTTTTTTTTAGTTCTTTGTGATCAGCGATATTTTATAAAAATAAAAAAATATTTAAAAAAAAACTGAATTTTTGGCCTATTTTAAATATTTAAATAATTAAAAATTCATAAAAATCACAAAAATAATAAAATTCATGTGAAAGATGCTCTAAATTGTTTCCTAATCACTTAGAAATAATTAGAATATTTTTCCTGATTTTCTAAATAAAGATAATGAATTTCAAAGCTTAAAAATAATTTTTAAAAGGCTAAGAATGAGTTTTCACTAAAATAATCCCAATAAATCAAGAAAAAATCAGAAAAGTATAAAATTTGCTCCTCTGAGTTCTTTGATCTTAGGGAGATTTTTCAAAAATATAAAACTTAATTTTCACCACCTAAAATATTTTATTTTTATTAAATACCCCAGAACTTAAAATAATTCTAATAAATCACAGAGAATTCAAAAAATTATGAAATTTTTCCCAATGGCTTCTATACTTTAGGTATACCTCCAGTAAAAATTTAAAGGGATTATAATTTACCTTGGCCAAGTTAGGAATTTCCTTTGAAATATCCTATTTTTGCATTAAAATAATTATATAAATTAAATTAAATTTTAAAAAGTAACATTCTCTCCTCTGATGTCTCAATTGGCCCATGAGTGAGGTAGGATAAAAATTTCAAAGTCATTTGAATTTAATTTGACAAATTATGAAGTGTTAGAGCCTTAGAGGCAAATGTGTAATTTTGGAAACCTTGCGTTAATTAACATTTAGGCATAATTCAAGGATGGAAAATGGGTAACCTATGATCTTAATCAACTTATTTGATGTTTGAAAAACAAATGGGTCAATTGGTAGAAACCAATCTTGTTTTCTTAATTAAGACTAATAAATTTCTAAATTATTAAAATTTGTAAGTATATTATAATTAAATGATCTTGGACTTAGGGGTATGACTTTTGAAGTCAATAATTAATCAATTTAATACTTATCTTGATTTTCAAATAGAATCCAAATCAAGAATCATGACCACTTAAAGCTTAACCCTTTTTAAAACTAATTAAGACACTCACCTAGGTCTTAAGGGCTTGGTGGTGGCTTAGGCTAAATCAAAATTGACTAAATGAGGATTAGAGAAATAAAAATAACAAAATCAAACATCCTTGAAATATCACTAAGCCCAATTAGGATAAAATTTAGCTAAGTGTTCAAATTACAATAACTTGCCTTTTTTAAGGGTCTTCACCCACATAATTTTCAAATTAAATGAATCCCTTTCTTACGGATAATTGAGACATCGATGTTCACTGAGCATTAAGGATATTTACAGGATGAAATATTAAGCAAAATGATAAGTTTAAATGGACTCGAGGCTTTTCACTAGTTGGTGAGGGAGAGGCATGGACCTGTTTCCCCCTCTTAACTTGTTGGATACCTCAGAGGCCTATTAAACTTAATATTCTTTGCTTAAAGAAATCATCCTTAATTAAACTTTTAAGGAATCACCATAATATGACAAAGGGTTAGGAAAATTTTACCTTTCCTGCTCTTCTTAAACTGTCTTAACATGTATTTTAAGTTTCAGGTGGTGGAACGAGAAGACTCGCCAGGTACACTTTTACAGTTTTTCAGTGTTGTTTTTCTTGTATTTCATACTGTACTTTTATACCGCAAATCTTGCATGCTAAACAACGATTGTTTTTCTTATACTTTCATACTGTACTTTTATACCTGCAAAGTTGCATGCTAAACAACGACTTTTTCTTGTACTTTCATACTGTACTTTTATACCTGCAAATTTGCATGCTAAACAACGATCTCTTTCTTGTACTTTCATACTGTACTTTTATACCTACAAATTTGCATGCTAAACAACGATCTCACCCTCTACTTTCATACTGTACTTTTATACCTGCAAATTTGCATGTTAAACAACGATGTCACCCTGCATGATCATCAGGATCGCCACATACCAAAAAACAAAACTAAAATCAACCAAGATAAAATTCACCGCCACAACATTCAATATATAAAACAACTCAAATTTTAATCACAAAATCATACAAAAGCACAACTTTAACTGAATTAAGATGTCTCTATCGGATGATCGGTAATCTCTTGGAGGAGGTAACCTACGGTTGCTACCGAGACTTCCCGCGATTTAACTGAAATTATGGAACTCGTTAAGTTGGGTTTGATAAGTTCATTTGGACTAAGTGAATCCAATAGCAAATAATGATGCCGGAACGAGGGAACCGTAGGATCCTAACCAGTGTCGCTCTAATCAACTTTAATATGCCCTCATAAAATTTAAAGAACTTCAACCATAGGGCCACCTGATTTGATATTATAACTTGACACAATAGATAACTCAAACTCGTCGCGGCAAGAGCTTGGAGCTTGCTTGGTGGGCATCACGACCATCTTCAATAGCAAAACCTGTCTTCCCCAGCTAAACCAATCCTCCTTAAACATAAACAATAAAGCTATAGGACTTCGATGATTCTTGTTTATGCAACGTAAATCCTCACCTTATCTTTAGGCATTCGTATAGCTCTGCTGTACGATTTAAGCCCTAACTCGTTCTAGGTTCCAAGGTTGTCGTCCGGTACGACGTAAACCCTCATATCTTCTAGGCAATTTGTGTGACTCTGTAATGCAAATATAAGCCCTAATTAATTAAAATTGGCAGGATGAAATATCTAAATATTTCTCCTTAAAACTGAAGCCAAACATTAGGATAGCTTGGGAAGTCACCGAGGTTTAGGATGAAACACTTAAACATTTCTCCTCAAAATTGAAGCCAAACATTAGGATAGCTTGGGAAGTCACCGAGGTTCCAAATATTTCTCCATATTTCTCCTCAAAACTGAAGCCAAACATTAGGATAGCTTGGGAAGTCACTGAGGTTCTCCTATTACATCCCCTAGTTTTTCTTCCTTTGGATTCTACAATAAAATGTTCCAAATTTTAACCAATCCCCTTTCACACCTCTACATCCGATTTTGTTGAAGAGTCCTGCCCTTTGAAATTCCTTGAAGATAATATTTCTTGATTTTTATCGAGAGTTTTCTTAGGTGGCTTTGGTCATTTAAGATGTAATTAACTATAGGGGTTTGCCCTTATAGGAAGCATGTCCGAACCCAGCTTAATATGAACCTATTTAATTCTTTATATTATATAAGAGAACTTGTCGGCAAATACAAAGGTTTCGCAGACCAAACGGACGTCATACTTTCCTTAGTTGAGGAACTTGTCGGCAAATACAAAGGTTTCGTAGACCAAACGGACGTCATACTTTCCTTAGTTTGTTTTGATCGAGCCTCATCCTCAAGTCTTGTGTTTATCCTTCGGGATAGATACAGGATTTGAGTTTTTATCGAGCCTCATCCTCAAGTCTTGTGTTTATCCTTTGGGATAGATACAGGATTTGAGGTACAACGCTCTTTCATTTAAACTATAAAAAATATGGGGTCAATTTGATTTCATATTTTTCTAAAACTAAATATATATGTAAATTCCTTTCATTTTAAACTATGAAAAATATGGGATCAAATTGATTTCATACTTCAACGTCCTTCCGCAAAAATTATGGGGTCAGTTTGATTTCATACTTCAACGTCATTCCGAAGCGGGCGACGGGATTTTGATTCAAAATATGGGTTCAGTTTGATTTCATACTTCAACGTCCTTCCAAAGCGGGCGACGAGATTTCGATTCCAGAGACCGACAGCTTCTTATGGGCTATACCACAAACCAAACCCAAAATAATCGCCGATAGCTTCTGGCGACTCCGCTTGGGATGAGCTTTTCTCTCCATACAAATCAAGAAATATCATCTTCACACATCAGTAATATGTCCATGTCCCCCTTAGACCAAATTACCCTTCCACCGTTAGCATACTTTACCCATTTTTACCTTGGGAAAGTACGGCTAACTCCTTGGACTTCAGGACTAGCTGTTCAACCATCTTTAAACAGAGGGATTCAGAAGGCCATTAAGGACTCTTTAAATTTTCTATGTGGGGTCGGACCCCAATAGGTGTGTTGGTGGGTTAACTCCACCTGAGCATTTTCTGCCACGAATTGGGTCCCGCGCTGGGTCCCAAACTTTCTCACAACTCTTTNGGGGATTTCTATTCCGGTGACCGACAGCTTCTTACGAGCAACCCCACAAACAAACCAACCCCCAAAATAATGCCGACAGCTTCTGGCAACTCCACTAGGGACAAGCTTTTCTCTCCATATAAATCAAGAAATATTATCTTCACACATCGGTAATATGTCCATGTCCCTGTTGGATTAAATTACCCATCTTTTGTTAGCATACTTTACCTATTTCTACCTTGGGAAAGTATAGTTAACTCCTTGGACTTCAGGACTAGCTGTTCAACCAACTTTGAACAGAGGGGTTCAGAAGGCCACTGAGGACTCTTTAAATTTTCATGTGGGGTCGGACCCCCAATAGGTGTGTTGGTGGATTAACTCCACCAGGCATTTTCCTGCTAGGAATTGGGTCCCGCACTGGGTCCTAAACTTTCTCGCAACTCATTTCCACATTTGGTTTGATAGCGAATTGGGTCCCGCACTGGGTCCTAAACGTTCTCACAACTCCTTTTCACATTTGTTTTGCTTCTTTGAAAATTAAATCAAATCATTTTGTACTGCGCGCACTTCAAAATATTAATCAATCTTACACCCTTTTAAATAAAGATGTTAAAATTACCTGTAAATTAAGACCCGCCCGATCTACAGACTAATCTCTACTTTCAGTGCTTGCACTAAGGATTACAAGGTTTTTGGCCATATAGCTAACCCTAAAATTTTCTTTTTCAAAGCCCACTGCGATGGCATACCCAACGCTGACCTTTTTTTGCAACCTGCCGACGGATCGCAACGCCCGTAACGTCGCTCCCACCATCAAGTTTGGAGCCAAATTTGAGGACCTCGAGCTTATCCTAGGGAAAGCCACATTCATGGTAATGAAGATCGCTGCCCCGGAAGTTCAAGAGCCGTCTAAAGAACTTAGTTTGAACTGCCTTTAAGACTTCCCTGCCTGCAAGAAGGCTAAAGCTACTGCTGACATGACACCCGTCAAACCCGCTAGCCCCGCTGCTGCTAAGGGGAAAGATGTAATGATTGTTGAGAATCCGATTGAGGGATTAACTGTCCCATCATCTGTGATTGAGATTGGATCGAGTTTGAGGACTGTACCTCTGACCCGTACTCAAAGGAGGAACCGCAATAGGAGAATTCGGAGGGCCATCAAAGTTCAGAATCCTGAAAATACACCTGATGAAAAGGAGCCTCATCAAGTTGAAGAGGTAATATCGTAAATTTATCCACTCCTACGAGGGAGTAGATTCCATCCCCCGATAGATACTGATGGATATGAGAGTATTCGGAAGATTGCTGCTACATTGCCATCACCTCATGAACATGGTGAGAAGGGAAAGAAATCCAGCCCCATCACCCGAGTTAGTGCAGTCTTCAGAAGGCTTGCTATCAAAGAAGGATGTTCTGTTAGTAAATTACTTAAACGAGTGGGATATGCAATTTCCCCTTATATGAAGAATGAAATTTTGAAGGATATTAAGTCCACTAGAAAATCTCGTAGGCGGACTATAGAGTCACCTACCCGAGTTCCCGTCTGGCTCCGTTTGGGAAACCGAGTTGATACTGCTATAGTCACCACCGACCATACCACCACCAAAACTACAGGTCGTCGGCCGATTAAGTTGAGATTGGGTCCAAGGAGCTTACCCATCATTCCTGCAATCATGGAAAGAAAGACAAGACGATTACCTGACACTGTAGCCGGTCTACACCACGGGAAGCATACCTTCCCTCGACATACCGATGTCTCTACTAAGGCGCCCCATTCTGAGGCATCATTGTCAAAAAGGAAGAAGGTATGGGTACCTAAGGTCGCTGCACTGATACAGTCCAGTGAGCCGCAAGACAGAAAGCAAAACCAGTGCCTGAAATATCTGACATCGTCACGACAATAGCCAGCGAGATGGAGGAACAAGCTGAGGATTTCCATCAGGGTCCTCCAGATCTTAAAGCAATCTAAGAATCGATAATTGAAGAAAAAGTTGAGAAACTCAAGATTTAGATTTCTGAGTTGGCTCGAGAACACAGAGTTTCCGCCGATAGTGACAATGAGGATTTTGATCACAATGATTACTTGGAGGAAGATTTCATGGATGTCCACGTGATTGAAACCAGAGCTACCACACTGGGGGCGAGGCTAAACCTCACACTGAAGAGAACGTCGTAGATGAGCTGCGTAGGGTTATCCTCCTCAGGGATGAATAAGTTGTTCTACTGGAGAAAAGGATAGAAGAAATGACTGCAGCTATGACCGCCATGGCCACCATTCAGGGGCAATCACAAGCACCAAGATTGGCTTCTCCAGAGGTTAACCAGCCAGAAATCATACACATCGCAGATGAAAGAAGGGAGGCTACTTCGATAGACATAGAAGAACAATCGAAGAAGGATTCTCCGTCAAGTGCCATGCCAGAAAAAGAGTTCAAGTAAATGGTTGAACAAGTACGGGACGCCTTAGCCCTGTCCAAGGGCGGTGCATCAATTTTAAAGGGTAGACCTTATCCAGAGAAATTTGATGACGTGCCTTTCCCCAAGGGCTAGGTAACCACAAACTTTAAGATATTTGATGGGACTAGAAATCCTAGACAACACATAGCATATTTCCGAGCCAATTGTTGAAACACAAGGAATAGCGAAGCTCTACTCTGCCAGCAGTTCATTAGTAGCTTGTCAGGGATAGCTTTCGATTGGTACGCTGACCTGCCCAACGGGTCAGTTAAAATATTTTTTGAGTTGGAACAGTTATTTGTGAAAAGATTTGCTGGGGCGCAGCATCATGTGTCTATTGGAGCTCATGATGGAGAAGCAGAAGCTTAGTAAAACTCTGACAGACTATATCTTGAGATGGAGAAACCTTAGCATGAAATGTGAACCTTAGCTACAAGAACATCAAGCGATTGAGATTCTACTCAAAAGAATTCATGGACCAGTAGCTTTCATGCTTAAGGGACTCACCATCAAATCCTTTGAGAAGCTACTCAGCAAAGCCAACAGTCTGCAAGAAGAAATGAAGCACATGGATCCACATGAAAAGGCTAAGGTGACCAGAGTGTTCGAAAAGTAATCAAAGGTAGTCACAACTGTTGAAAAAGGAAAGCAGCCGATAAAGATATATGCAGAGGATCATCGTTAGTCTTCATCACAGTACCCTCAGAAACAAGGCAATCAATCCAACCAACGGCCGTCTTAGGAGGGATCACCTCGAACAGCGGGTAAAAGAATATCCCTGTTAGAGCGACAGAAAGTTTTTTACTCCTTCAAAGATGAAGCTGAACCTAAAATATTCAAAAGTTTGATGAAGAAATCAGAATTCAAACTACCTGATCCAAAGAAACCTGAAGAGGTGGATAAGAAGAATGAACCAAATAAATTCAAACTGCCTGATCCAAAGAAACCTGAAGAGGTGGATAAGAAGAATGAACCAAATTAATTACATGTACCACTGATTGCTTGGGCATACTATAGACAAGTGTTTCATCTCTAAAGACTGGCTCGAGAAGAACCTCAAGGAAGAGAATATAACAATCCCGAAGGAGTATTTGGGAGAACCTAAAAAAGGTTCCATAAACATGGTTTCAGATGAGTCAATCTCCCCAATTGATCCATATGTCGGAACGGATGGATGGAGTACAACTTGGGATGAACTCAAAAGGGTCCTCGATCAAATGCAGGATTCATCAAAGAAAGCTTCTACAAATACCAAAGAAGGATGGAATGAAGTATGGAGCAGATCATCCAAGAAGATACTAAACAAGCTATAGTCTGCATCAAAACAAGCCTCCATTCAGAGT